>PVLD010016735.1:0-44034 GCA_004027595.1 Dinomys branickii | reverse complement strand
GGGAGGAAAGGAAGAAGGGAGAGGGGAGGGGCAGCACGCACCAACCTGACCGGTGGGGAGGCTGGAGGGAGGAGGAGCCTGGGCCACAGGGGAGTCGACCAGGGCTGCAGGAGACAGATAAGGTTGGGAGAAAGACGAAGTGGCTACTGCGAGCTCTGGGATTAGGGGCTCAAGGGCTTGTCCTGGGCCTGGGAGTAGAAACCCAGGAAGAGGAAAAGAAAGAAGAAAAAGCTTTCACTTCAGGGGACCCCTCTGCATTTGGGGAGCAATAAGAAAGGCCCCTCTCCCCTGCTGCATCTCTGCCATCTTGCTTAGCAGAGTCTAAGCAGGGACTGAGCAGGCCGGGCCTCTGGACCCAGCAGGGGCAGGTCAGTGCAGTGGGGAAGGTCCCCAGAGCATGGGACTGTCTTCCTGTCAAGACCCATCGAGACAGTTTCTTACCACCCTCTGAACTGACTTCTCACACCCCGGCAGGCATGGCTCTCATCCATGAGGCAACATGACAGTCCCTGCCCTGGCAGAGCCTGGCGACCCTGCCATACCCATCCTCTGCAGCTGTGGCCTCACACATGCATGATCCTTCAGATTCCCACACTCTGCTTGGCGCCTGTGGCTCTCATCTGGGGCAGGTGAAGCCAGGCACATGCCAGCCTGGTGCCTGGTGAATGCAGAATTCTGAACTGCATGCTGTTCTCAGGACCAGGGGCTTGCTGAGAGGGGACCTTCCTCCAGGCCCTGGTAGGGCTGTGTAGGGAGCTGTCTGATGTGGCCTCCTGCCCGGAGAAGTCCAGCAAAAGGCCTGAGTGTAGGGCAGGGCTGCCCAGCACCACCCTATTGGATCAGGACAGAACCTATGGGCTGAGAGCCTGGCTGTGGGTGTCTCTGGTGCAGATAAACAGTTCCATTCCCAGTAGGGGTCAGGGCTGGGTTAGGCAGCTTGGAACTGGTGGATGACACAGGGCTGGGCCAGGAAGCCAAGGAGGCCTCTGGTAGCAGACGTGTGGGGGCAGCAGCGACCCACTATCCACAGCCAGGCTAGACCATGCCCTGCAGGGGCTGAGCATAGGAGTAGGGGACAGGCTGGCCCTGCCCTGTCACAGATATAGAAGCTGAGCCCCTGCTGTTCCTCAGCTGCCTATTGGGCCAGCTCCCTGTTTGAGCAGGAAGGGGTGGTTTTCCCGGAAGTATCCATCCTGGGCACCAAGGTCCTCCTTACAAAGGGCTCCCAGCCAGGGCTGGTTGTGGTTGGTCCTGGTCCCCGGGCCCGCTTGCTCATCAGCCCACTCACCCTTCCCATGCCTGCCCGCCATCCTGCCTGCTGCTAGCCGCGCTGCTCTCCCTGCCCTGGCGCCTCCCTGCCCCTGCCCCTTCTCCCCATTTGCCTCCTGGTTGTTTCTTTGAGAAGCCCTGGTGCTTTGTTTCCACCGCCACACCCAGTCTGAGCCATCCTGTGCGTGCAGGTCTTGGGCCTGGAACTGCAGTGCCCTCTCTGCAATTGCACCACCACCGCAGAAGCTGTCCTGTTTCTGGGTCCACATGTCCCTAATCTCTTTCCTTCAGAGCCTGAAAATACCTAGCTTAATGCTCATCTGGATAGTGTCTGTCTCCCCCAGGACTGAGGGGCCCAACGGAGGAGGCTCCTCATCAAGCCCTCCTTATGAGCTGAGGTTGCTGGTGGCTTCCCACCCATGCGAGCCGGGTTCCCAGGGCCGTCTACATCAGTGTAATGCATGTCCTGCTCATGGGCTGGTAACAAGAGGACTGTTGCTAGGGCAAAGGCTGTCATCTCTGCGGGACTCCCCAAAGGCTTCCAAGCTTGGAGGGGGTCTAGATGGCCAAGAACCTAAAGATCCTGCACTCCTGGGAAGCAAGGTGCCCGAGACCTGCCTAGGCGGGGCCCTATGGATGGAGTCCAGACAGGGCGCACATGGATGCTGGCATCAAGTCAAGGCATCTCTGCTCCCAACATGATGGAGATAAACGAGAGGTGTCAAGAGCTATGATGGATGACAAGGAGGCTGGTGCTGCCTGATTGATACAGGGCTTGGAGAAGGAGATGATGCAGGGTGGGGGTGGCATGAGAAGATGCTGGATGAATCCGTGAACCCTTTCCAATATGCTCTCAGCGGGGAGGAGAGTTTGTGTCCCACAGGTGTGTGCCTGCATGTGTGCGCGCGCGCTCCTCGACCATGGAGGAGCCTCTCACATCACCCTGGGGCTGAGCCCAGGGTGGGGATGGCAGGGCAGTGGAAGAGTCTTCTCCACTGGCCCTGGCTCATCTCCAGGGCTTCCTCATGGCCTTCATCCCTCCCTCTACTCTGCCAGACTCCCTGGGCCCCAGGAAGGGTCTCTGGAGTTCACTGGGGAATCCATGGGCTGGTCAACGTGGGTGTCTGGAGCAGTCAAGCTGCTGAGCTCCATCTCAGTAACCCCAGCCCCGCTTCTGCAGCTTCTACAAGGGTGTGTAGGAAAGGAACCAGGGCCACGGGGTCCTCATTCTTCTAAGGTGGAGGAGGGTCCTCAAGGTGTGCGGTCTCACCCTTCCTCAACTCCTGCAGCTCCAGGGCCGCCAAAGAAACTCACCAGAGGGAATGAAGTGAGCATGCGGCTCTCACTGCTGCTGGCTAGTGGCTAAAGACGGCAACGCACCCATAGTGCCGGGCCGCTCCAATTTCCAGTCCTAGGTAGGAGGAACTGCTTAGGGTGTGGGGCAGAGGCACAGGGGCCTAGAACACACTCTCTCCTTGGCCTGGAACCTACATCTTCACTTTGCCCCGGAGGCCATCAGACACATGTGCATCAGAACCTTCTAGAAAGCTGTCAAAGCGGATCTAGCTTCAGGGAGGGCCTATCCAGCCTCCACTGTATGGAGGGGCATGCGAGGCTCTTCAGCCCTGAGGGCCACACTCTGTGGCTCTTGGAGCCAGGGAAAAGAGGGAGGGAAGTGGAAAAGACAGCACTGGGCGGGAGTGCAGCCGAGCCGGGCCTGCCCGTCCTGTCTCACCCTCCCCGCACGCCCTCCTCCCCTCCCTTTGCAGGAGCTGGGTAAGTCCCACAAAGCCCTCCACAGCACTCTGTCACCCACCTGCCCTTGTCACAATACACTGTCCTCTCAGTTCTGGAGTGTGGTGGATGGGAAGGAGGAGCTGGTTGAGGAACCTCAGGCAGAAGTCCTCAGAAAGGAAGGTGTTTCTCTTCTCACCTGCCCCTCAATTCCCTGTCACAAGGACTGCATCAAGGTTATGGCAAGGTCATATGATCTGCCAAAAGAATCATCATGTGGCAGGCAAAGTTGTAACTGGGCACCAGTGTCCAAGAGGAGAAGCAGACAGACCCTCACCTGCTGTCCTTCCTCCTCTTACTAGAAGGAACCACAGCCGACCTTGCCCACACCTATCAGACTGGGCTCCTCTCCACCCAGCAGGAAGCAGAACATGGTTTCTTCCCAGTCACACTCCCCCAATTTTCGTTAATTCAGTCAAGAATAACTTCTAGGGGCTGGGGATGAAGCTCAGTGGTACAGCACTTCTCATCAAGCATGCACCCCCTGCTTTCAATCTCCAATAATGTAAAAAAAAAAAAAAAGATTCTTTTCACAACAGAGAACGAAAACCAGTTCCAGTTGGATCAAAGCCACATGGACTAAAGAAAGAAGACATTCCTAGAAAAAGCCCAGAGCATTTTTATATAGGTTTCACTGGGTGTGGCCCTTTTTTTCCTTTCTCCCTTCCTCTCTCCTTCTCCTACCCTCCCCTTCCCCCACCTCCCTCTCTCTCCTTCCCTCCTTCCCCTGTTTCTTTTTTGTGCTGGGGATTGAACCTTCAGTCTGGCACTTGCTAGGTAAATCCTCTGCCAACTGCATTCCCTGCTCGTCTTCCTGTTTTTTTTTTTTTTTTGAGACAGGTTCTCTCTAAGTTGCCCAGGCTGGTCTTGAATTTATGACCTTCCTGCCCAAGTGTCTTGGGTAGCTAGACTTCTCTAGGATAACAAAACTTGCAAAAGTCATACTGAAAAAATGGGCTTGACATTAAATATCAGACATTTTCACATGGAAAAAAATCAACTTAAAGATGAACAAAAACCTGAGGAAAAACTCCAAGTTTCATAATATATAGAGGTGCTGATGGGTCAGTGAGGAAAAGATCAACAGTGCCGTTACAGAAGGAAATCCCAGAAACCCACTCACAGAAGCTGTGGTCAGCCACATCTCTGAGAGAAGCACAGATCTAAGAGGCAACGCAGGGAAAGGCTGATGCGTTTGCAGTGACAGTAGGGGAAGACAGACTTACAGCTGCTTGCTTAAAAATAGTGTGATTTCCATGAGAGCAATTTGGCAATATCTGTCAGCATTCAAAGTGCACAGACCTTTGACCTGCCATTGCCCAGTTCTAGGGATTTATCCTACAAACAGATGCACACACGTGTGGAATTCTGCCCAAGAGGGCTGCCTGCCTGATGTTTCTAAGCATAACTGAGTGGAAGAAGCTACTTCAGGAGTCGGCTGAGTAAACAGGGAGCATTCTCCTCGGACAAACGCTGGAGCTATCAGAACAAGCGTGAGTGAGACCTGAGGCCGCACCTCCAATGCACTCTGGGTACGTCAAGTCTCTCAGTATTGGGGATAGAATCCAGGTGTGTGCTACCACTGAGCTATATCTCTAGCCGCTTCTTTCTTTCTTTCTTTCTTTCTTTCTTTCTTTCTTTCTTTCTTTCTCTCTCTCTCTCTCTCTCTCTCTCTCTCTCTCTCTCTCTCTCTCTCTCTCTCTCTCTCTCTCTCTCTCTCTCTCTCTCTCTCTCTCTCTCTCTCTCTTTCTCTCTCTTTCTCTTTTTGAGACAGGGTCTCACTGTGCAGCTCAGGCTGGACTTGAGCTCACTTTGTAGCCCAGGCTGGCCTCAAACTCACAGCTATCCTGTCTCAGCCTCCCAAGTGCTGGGATTGTAGGCCTGTGCCACCACGCCCAGCTTCTTTTTTCATGTTTATTTTGAGACATGGTCTAAGTTGTTCAAGCTGGCCTGGAATTTGTAGTCTCCCTGCCTCAGCCTCCCAAGTACCTGGGATTACAGGTGTGCACAGCCACGCCCTGCTCTCCATAGATTTTGAGAGCCTGCTCTGTCAGGGCCCTTCCTTCAGACTCTCTAACTTTCCCCAGGTACGTGGCCTCAGCACAGTTCCCTCTGTTTGCGGCCTTCTTCAGGTTCAAGGTTACATTCTCAAAGGACCTCTTTGTCCTCTGGCTGCTGTGCTCCTGCTCACAGTGACAGACCCCAATGTGGTTAGTGCCTGCCTTAGGCCGGGCTCTGCCAGAGGGCTGAAAGCAGAGTGTTCCCCACCCTTACCCTAGTACCCCTGGAATGCAAAGTTTGACTAAGTGCTCAGAATTTCTGGGAGACTCCTGGCCTCTGGGACCCTCCAACCCTGCTGCAGAGCTCAGTCCTGGCCTTTCCAGACTTTGAGAAGAAAGTGGTCTGCTTGATTCATATCTAGGAGGCTGGACCAGGAAACAACAGGAGGATGAGGGACTGGCGTGCAGTCTCCCAGAGACCAAGACCCAGGTAGCAACAGAAATGACCTCTGGTCTAGCCAGTGGGAAGGATCTGTGTGGTCCCTATGGTGTCGGGTCTTTAAAAATAACTCTTCTGTCAGTAGTGGTGAAACAATATAATAAATATGAGAGATAAATCTTGTTACCATGTAATGAGCTGCCTTATTAATGTGTTAAACTTGTAAGAAATACTTAAGTGTTTAATTGGCACCTAATGAGGGTGCCAATTAGGGATCATTACACATTTCTTTAAAAATCTTAATTGGCAGGGGGGCATTTCCATCAGTGCCACGGGTTGGCTCCACGGGGACCCCATCCTGGCACTGTAACTGTGGACCACACCTCTGGTGGTGAGCCCCATGGGAGCACAGCAAGCTCAGGGACACCTAGTCAGGCCAGCCCCAAACTCCACCAGGACTCAGTTTCGCCTTTGTCACTAAACCCTACAGTCACTCAAAGCCCACTTGAAATGGTGTCTTGGCCAGGATGCTGCCCGGATTTCCAGGCACATGGGAGCCTCGGAGGCTGGGGGCTCAGGAGGACCAGACCAGAGATGTCCTGAGGAGCTCAGAGAAGGAGCTGCCAGGAGGCCACGTGAAGCCTGGCTAGGGATGGGGCGCTGCAGACACAGTGGCTCCTGTGCTGAGGACAGGCTGAGAAGCACTGCTAACCTACATCTTGGGACACACTCGGGGCCTCCTGGGACCTGGATCTCTTCTCCTGCCCACTTTTGCTGCAGCTCTCATACACCTGGTGCTCCCTGGTGCAGGGCTGGACTGTGAGACTCAGATTGCCCAATCTTCTCTGCCTCAGAGCTCCGCTGTCCTTGCAGGGGAGTAGAGAGCCAAGTAGATCTATATTCCGGGCCAGGCTAGCAAAGAGGAGCATCCTGAGCAGTCAAAGCATGATTAATTACCAAATTAATTGCCAAATTAATCACCCAGATAATTGCCAGAGAGCTGGGTGGAGGGCAGGAGGGAGGCTGCTGCCCACTAGGCCAAGGCCCGGCCAGGGGCAGGGTGGGATGTAACCGTGGACCGGGCGAGGGCAAGAGGGAAGAGGGAGGAGACTGGCTACTGTTGGAGAAGATGATTTGAGCATAGTGAGAGACAGGACTTGGGCCGCAGAGGCCAGAGTAGGTCTGAGCCCCTTGGAGCCCTGCAGGGCTGCAGGGGAGGGCAGGATGGCAAGAGAAGTGGGGCATGGTGGTGGCGCAGCAAGGGTGGCTGAGGGCCAGGAAAAGACGATCAAGCCGTGCTTAGGAACCTGCTCATAAGACCTGGGAGGAGAAAGGGGTTGTGGGCTAGGGACTGAGATGGCTGTGGGTGTCCCAGAGCCGGAGAAAGAGTTGGGGCAGCACCTCTTCTGCAGCCTGGGGCCTCAGGCCTTCTGGATCCTGAGCCCCTTTGTGGTTCTTATAGTAGGAATGGTTGGGGAAGCAGCTGAACAGTCTCTTCCAACTGCCAGGTCTCAAGAATTCTGAGAAACCTGAGGATCACATCCTTTCCAGTGGAAAAATACTCCGTGGTCTTGTGGCCCAAGCCTGCTGCCTGGAGCTGGGTCAGAGAGCTCTCTGGGCCCAGAGCTCAGGCTCTGTGCCATCTTCTTGCCCCAGGCTGGATTCTGTCCAGGCTGGACCTGGCATCTGGGCTGTGTCTCCAGGATGCACCAGGTCAAGTCAGGTTTGCAGCAGGGGCTTTTCCCATGGCCCTGTCTCCAGTTGGCTGTGGGGAAGTTGTGAGGCTACCTGCTCTGTGAGGCAGAAGCCACTTTAGGACCTGAGCCACTGGGAGGATTAATCCAGGGACTGAGCCAGAGGGTGTGTCCTGGAGCTAGGTGGACCTGCATCCCTTGGACCCCAGGACTGTCCAAAGCTTGATGGCGACTCAGAGGCCCCACGCCTGTGAAAGTCTAGCGCCCTCTGGGCCACTCTGGACATTTAATGTGCTATTTATTTAGTAAATATTTACCTAGCACAAATATGAACTCTCAATCCTACCAAGTAGGGAGGAACTGGCTCATTTTTCAGATGAGGAAGCCAAGGCCAAGGTTCAGGGACTGGTCTAGGGTCACATATTGCTGAGCAGGCAGTCAGACCAGCTTATGCGCGCATCAAGGGGCACTCAGGAGAGTCTGGGTGCCCCACGGTCTTTGGGCAGCGGACCCACGGGGAGGCAGAGGTGACTGCCATCAGCCATGTTTCCTCTGAGATGACAGAGCTGCCACTGCCTTGCTCTCTGCAGATGCTGCTATGTACCCTGTCACCCAGCTCAGCCACCGGGGGCCGAAAATGCCCCCATCTCCCTTGTTCCCGTGTGGAATGCAAGAGCCAAAAGCAGGAGAGCCCTGGGTGACTCAGGAAATCTCTGGAGCTCAGGCCCAAGCTGGATCCATGTGAGGGACACAGGACAAATCAGACTCATGCGAGCCTGGTCCAGGAGTCCCACAGCCCTAAGTTCAGACCCTGTGTGACCTGGAATTAAAGTCACTCAAGCTTTCCGTAGGGCTGCAGGTGGAAGGGTGAGAGCACTGACAAATTTGTGTCCCGCTGCGAGGAGACCTGGTGTAGGCACTGAGAGACATTAGGCCCCTGAGGCCCTGCCAGAGCACGGGCGGGAACCGTCCTCCCCGTCCTCCCCGACGCCTTCAACATACCAACGCACTTCATTCCCTTGAGGTGAGAGCCGTGTGTCCCATGCTCCATTGGGTAAACGGCCCTGACAACCCACAGTTTGCTGGGCTCCACAGCCACAGCAGTGACCAGTCGCTTTGGCCCAGTTCAGTCCTGGCAGAGAGTATACAAACAACTCCAACGCACCAGCAGCCTAGAGCCCTGGCGTTCAGAACAAAGCCACAGGGCCAGATTTTAGGCACCTCCTCCCCTGCCCCTCCCACCCACTAACTTGGGCCTGCACCGCCACCTTGTGGCACAGCTCTGCCCAGGGAATGCGAATTTGTGCCTCCTGACTCAGGCTTTTGAAGAGACACACTTGGGGGTGGAACAGACCTCTTGGGGCTGTTGTGAGGAAGTGGACATGGCTGTGTCTTGGTCATTTAGCAGCACTAGCGATCACAGTGACTCTCACAGAGCAATGTTCCCAAAAGCTGCTCCCCTGCCAGCACATCATCTGCAGCAAGGGAACCTGGGAAAGGAGGCAGAGCCAGCGCTGCTGTGGTGCCATCCCTATGCATTCGGGTGCTCGATGTTTGCATCAGTCCCTTCCTGAAGCCTCCAGGGCCAGTGGCCTGCCTGTGAGGAAGTGTGCCATCCCTTACCTCTTGTCCTCTGCCCAGCTGGAAACATTTGAAGGACTCACATTCAACCGCGAGAAGCCAGTGCAATGGTAACTGTGCCCTGCCTGCAGTCAGAGGTGGTGTTCGGCCACTTGCTGTGTCTCTCCTCACTTCCTGGCCTGGGACATTACTGTCCTGGCACTCAGACTAGGTGCGACTCTTCCAAGACCAGCCCTACCTGTGCTCCTGTACTCCAGAGCCCGGCTGAGGGCCTGGGGTGCGCACAAGCTGAGTGAGGGCAAAGGCAGTGGATGGTAGTGGGAGAAGGGCCTGCCCTGTCTTCAGAGAATGTTCTTTTCTTCTTTGTGAGTCTTGGTAGTGAGTGCTAAGGTCAAGTTCATGCCCTACTATCCCTCCTGTTCTGTGCCTCAGTTTCTCCATCTGTAATATGGGACACAAGAGGTGCTTGCCCTCTGGGTTACTGGAGGACTCAGTGGGCTCTAGTTCGGTCTGGGAATGCCCCACAGGGCACACATATACTGCAAATTTGGGCTTTATCCGTGCTCAGGGATTTGTAGCAGGAATCCTGTCCTCCTTTGCCCAGGCTTCCAGGTGTCATTTTATTGACCTATTATTGAGGCAGTGATAAATCCCTTAAATATCTCATAATCTGGTGTTCTCAGCTTCCTCCAGGTATGGAGGCTTTCACTGAACTCTGGCCGGGGCAGGGTTTGGCCACACTCCCACTGCTTGGCCCTCTGGCACCTTTAGCCTGCTGGCAGGAGAGCAGGTAGGATGGAGGGGTTGCAGTTGGCCTGCTGGGCTCTGACCAAGAGGAGCCTGGGTAGCAGGCTGGGACTATGGTGAGGTGGTAAGGCAGGGGAGGAACCCAGGGCACAAAACATGAAGAGGTGCTCATGCTCAGGTTGGTGCCAGCACAGTGTCATCCCTGAGATAGTGCCTCCTTAAAATTTGGGTCCTAGGCCTGTCTCCCCTCACCATCCCAGCTCTGCCAAGGGAGTCACCAAACCAGGCTACTCTCTGTGTCACCACTGAGGAGGGAGAAGGCCAGAGGAGCCCCCAGGCCACAGAGCAGATCTGGCTGGGAGAGGTGGCTGAGGGTGGCAGCGCCAGGACCCTGAAGGAGGATGGACTAGGGGCTGGAGGGTGACTGGGGAACTGCGGGGCCTGCAGGGTACCCGGCTGGGCACCAGTCCCCCTATCTGGGGGTGGAGCTGGTCTGAGTCTTCTCTGGGATGGTGTAGATGCCATAGCCCAGACCTGAGCCAACGGCCCCAGTCTCCAGGTACTGGATCTGCTCTGCAGATGGGGCGACAGATGGTACAGGGTTGTACCCCAGCTCTCATCCAGCTCTGCTCCCACAGTCCTACCATCCCACCACTCAGCTGTGTGACCCAGCTAGTGCCACTGCCCCTTGGAGCCCCTGTGCTTTCTCTGTAAGGGGCCAGTGATTATCATAGGGACTGAGTGGGGCAGAGCGGAACGCCAGCAGGGAGCAGGTCCCATGCACAGGGCCAGGAGGTTGTGGACACAGAGACTCCCCCGGGAAGCTACTCTTTGTGCCAGGCTCGTGCCAGGCACGGGCTCAAGTCCAGAGTAGGGTCTAGGGGCTCAGGGGCTGGGCTAACCCAGTAACTTTGTCTTCTTGCTAAAGACAGAAGGGTGGTGAAAACAAAACTTAAAGGGGAGCATGGGTCAGCCAGCCTCGTAGGACCTGTGGGGTCAGAGAGCGCCTGACAGGTGAGGGTAGCCAGGGGAAGGTCCCCGTCTTACTTTCTGTTGCTGAGACAAAATGCCTGACATCCGCAAGCTAAAGGAGAGGTTCATTCTAGTTTACAGCTTGTAGAGCTTTTAGTCCACAGTGGGCCGAGTCCAAGGCAGGGAGGTGCGGAGAGGGACACGGCACAGGAGAAAGTGTCCATGGCAGGGCAGGCAGGAGGCTCCGAGGCTCCTTTCGCTTTTCATTCTACCCAGGTTACAAGTCTATTGGTTGGAGCCACCTGCACCTGGGGGCAGTTTCCCCCTCAGTAAGTCCATCGCTCACGTCCAGTGCTATGCTAAACCAGTCAGTGGACTAACCCAGTATCAGACACCCGTGATCCAGTCATTCCCAAAAGTGCCACCTGCAAGAGCAGGAGGCTTTGGGGGACTTTGAGAGACAAGCCATAACAGTCTCTGCAATGGTACCTGAAGCCAGGGGCTCTTGGGCCTTCCCTACCAGTGGCTCCAGCTCGGGAGGCCGCTCCTCAGCTGCCCTCTTCCCTGGCGTGGCGTGTCACCATTAGGAGAGTGCACAGGCCCCAGCTCTGCCCATCTCTCCGGCTGAATTCCAGCTGTCCAACCTCCAGCTGTGGGCTGAGCTATGTCTGGCTCATCAGGGAAGGTTTGGTGCCCTCTGGGTAGGAGAAAATGCTGTCTCTGTTGTCCTCTCTGTCCATGGATTCAAACTCCATGGTATCAGCCAGAGAAACCCTCCAGACATTCTGGGGCCCTGTCCCTTCATGACCCCCAGCCCACACAGCAGTTCCAGCCCTTGCCATATTCGAGAAGGTGCCTGGGGAGCCAGATGGAGGGATTTGAGAAGCAGGGCTTCCTCCCTTGCCCAGGAAAGGTCTTCAACACACTCCTTTTTAGGCTGGAGGCTGTGCAAAGGAAGTCCCCTTCCCAGACAGCTCTGAGTGCCACCTGCCCCTCTGCTCCCGCCACAGACCCTTTCCTGGAAGGAGGCTTTCACTCCGGGTCTCCCGCTGGAACAGGGAAGACCTCCCTGACTTGTCCTTCCCTCAGGAGTGTGGGGGAGATGCCCAGATGTCACTGCGGAGCACTGATAGCTGCCTTGCTCCGCTACAGCAGGAAAAGCTCTGTGGTGGGCATGATGGGGCACTATCGAGGAGCCTGGGAGGGGCGTGCCAAGGCGGAGCCAGGCCCAGTGGGAAGCAGCCTGTCTCATCCTGCTTGGTGCCACCGACAGGTCCCCCCGCTTTCTCCTTGTTCCTCCCTTCCCTTTCTGCACCTGATGCTCACACTCCTCAGCACTTCTGGGCAAGACCAGAGTGCGCTCTGGGTGGCCACAGATGCCACAGCTGCAGCTGTCCCCGTCCTGTGCCCTCAGAAGCCAGGGTGAAGGGGATGCCCAGCCTCTCTTAGGGTTTCCCCAGAAATCCTCAGGCCAGACTCTGTGTGGAGGCCTGCTGAGAGGCGTGGACACACAGGATAGGTAGGGGCCTCTGTCCTGGCTTCTTACCTGGCCCCACACCTGCCTCCTTTTGCAAACTACACTGTGTACAGCATCCATACCTACACACCTTCTTTCCCACCGCTTGACACCCTGCCCTGTCGAGGGTGAGGGACCATAGTGCTGAGCTGTCACACCTCCGGAAGGAGACTGCAGCATGGTCATGGCAGCGCTGGAGCCTCCGGGCTCTTCTCATTGCCGCTTTCCTCCGTGTGCTGGAGGCCTCCGGCTGTCTGCCTGCTGCCAGGTGATGGGGTCGCTTTTTCCACTTTGGCTTGAAGGTGACACTTCACCATATCAAACAGGATGATTATCCCCCCCCCCCATTTTGCAGTACTGTATTGGGAATTGAACCCACCCAGGAGCTTCATACTGAGCTATATCTCCAGGTCTTTTACTTGTTTGTTTGTTTGTTTGTTTGTTTGTTTATTTATTTATTTATTATTTTAAGATAGGATCTTGCCAAGTTGCTAAATTGCGCGGGTTGGGCTTGAACTTAGGCTCCTCCTGCCCCAGCTTTCCAGAGCTCTGGGATTACAGGCGTGTGCTACCATGCTTGGTGGAGGTTACCCTCCTTTGAAAATGTCACGAACCACAATTTGCCACTGCTTCTGGGATGAAGCTCTGGCCACTATCAGAGATTTTTACTCACAGGAGTGTGTGTGTTGGGGGTAGGCAGGGGATCTTTTGAAGGCTTCAAGTGACAGTGAACAGCCAGCGCCCTAATAGCAGGCAGCCCTTCTCACCTATCGTCGGGGTAGAGGTCAGTGAGGAGAACCCTGGTCAGTTCCCCAGCCTTGAGGCCCAACCTGTCAAGCCTTTCCCTCCCATACTTATCAACTCCACATTCAGGGTAATTTGGTTTTCCTCTGGGATGGAGAAGAGCTAGAAGATATAAGGTGGGGGGAAGGTAAGAGGAGGTGACTCTCCACAGGGAGAGCAGCCCTGTGTCCATCAGGAAAGGGGTCTGAGGCAGGCAGGGAGAGAAAAGGACATGGGGTCCTCCTGGAGACCCCTCAGGACCTTGCTCTACAGACCCTGTTCCTTCAGGATCCCCAGACACCAGCTCTCTGCAGTGCCTGTGCTCCTGGGCTGAGGGGCCGCCCAGCAGGGTGGATTTCACAGCCCACCCCTCTACCCCAGGCCCCTCAGGGATCCTGCTAGCCTGCTGAGGGGTGGAGGCTCCTTCCCAAGAGCAAGGCCGTCGCTGCCCGGCCTAGCTATGACTGACATGTGGGATGCTTGGTTCTCAGCTTTACCTGAGGCCCTATCCAGCACCCCCCCTCCACCCGTCGTAGGCCTGGGGTCTCCCCCAGCCTTGCTCCCATGTTAGTCTGAGGCTCAGTTCTCTGGAGCCTCACTTACGAGCACCGGCTTCTAGAATTTCAGTGCTAAAACTGGGACATTCCTGAGAAAACCAGGATGGCCATCCTGGTGTTGTTCTCCAAAACTTCCTGTATCTCACAGGTGAGTTCCGCACACACAGCCCTAATGGCTGCCCAGCCCTCACCCATGCCCTGCACCCTTGTGCTCCAGGGGAGGCTGTATTACTGTGTTCCTTTTTGTGTTTCAGACTCAGCTGCTGTGGACTCTGAGGTGCCAGATCACCCGTACCCCTAGCCCCATCCTGGGGGCTGAAGCCTCCTCCCTGCCTTGGTCTTACAAGGTCCTCTCCAGGCAGGAAGTGGAAGGCATTGTGACCCCAATCCACAGTGAGACATAAGAAAGACCCAGCATGGCTTTGAATTCAGGGCCAGAAGCCTCTTCTCAGACAGATGAAGGAAAACCAAATGAACTTCCGCCTCATAGCTGGATCCAAGTGACCACCCCCAGGTATCCCAAGCCCTTCCCCCTTGCGTCCCCTCCTGAGGTTTCACACCCATGTCACAGGTTCCCCTCTCTTCATGTAAACACCTTAATTACATCTTTAACGCTCTCACACCGAGATACTGTGAGTTAAATTACAGCTTTCTGTGCATCCTAAATTACCCGCAGCCCTCCAGTTGCTCAAGTGCTAATATATTTATAGTGTCTAGAGGAGGGAGTAAATCGAGAACCTTCCCCACAGGCCCCCGAAGCTGTCACCTCTGACAGCCAGCGGAACATCCGTTTGTGCCAGCCTGTGTCCTCTCTGAGCAGGGCGGGGCAGTGATGGTGGGGAGGCGGGCGTGGGGACACCTCTGAGCACTGCTGTGAGTGCATGCATGCACACTGCAGAAGGCGCCCCCAGCCCTTGAGGTCTGGCCGCTCTATCCCATTCAGGAACCACTGGCATCAGCTGCCTCCCTGCAATGCTAGACAGGAGGCCAAGTGCAGAGACCCTGCTCCCACTCGACAAATGCTGAGAAGCCCTTCCCATACAGATGGAGGAAGATAAAAATGCAACTAGGCTTCTGAGGTGCTTTTCCCAAAAGGGACCCATTTCAGGTAGAAGGGATTTCCCCACTGGCCTACAGCCTAGGACCTGCCTCAGACCTCTCCCTGAGCCCCAGATCCCTGATATGGACAGAGAGATATTCATGGAGTCCAGTGAGGACATGCAGCGGACAGCAGAACCTGGCCTCGCTTCCCTCTTCCTTGTCACCCCTGACTGCAGAAGTCAGAGGAAGCAGCCCACCTGATCCCCCAGTACGTGCCATGGCATGGAGTGGGCTTGCAGGATAGAGCCAATGCAGAGGTCTCCCTCCTGCCCCTGTGCTGGGACAGGCATTTGTCTGTTTGTGGACCCACTTGTGTGGGTATGTGAGGTCTCTCAGCAGGTCTTGGGCCTATATCCCTTCACATCATTTCCCCAACTCCTTCTCCCTCCCCTTCCACCTCGCCTTGGGCACAGCAAACAGGGACAGGTGACTGGGAGACCTCATGGACACTCTGTGATTTGGATGGACCTTGGATGTGAGCAGCCCTTCTCCCTGGCATCTTTCCTAGTGGGAAGTTTCAGCTCCATCCTGGGCATCTCAGGGCCTGTAACAGATGCTGTGCTACCCAGTCTCCATGACCTCTTTCTTACCCTGGAGGAAGCCCCAGATTCAAGAAACGAAGTCTATTCCTGACAGTGTGGAGCCACCTCCCTCCTCCCCTTCCCCCTCCCAGCCCAAGTCTCTCTCCATTTCTTCCACTGTAGAAAAGCAGACCTTGGTGTGAGGGGTGCGGCCAGGAGAAAAGGAAGCCAGCAGTAGCTCTGCATCTGCCTAGTGTGAAGAATGCCCTCCATGCCAGGCTTCAGGCTAGGAGAGGTCAGTGGCTAGATGGCTGGCATGGAGAGTTAGCAGGTGGGTCCGAAGAACAGCTGAGGCTGGCCAGCCTTTTCCTGTCTTGGCAGGGCAGGTCCTGAGAATAGGTCTTGACAATCAGGTAGTGGGTGGCTCTGTGGGCGCAGTGGCAGGTGTCTTTATCAGAGGTCCAAGCCTGTCCTTGGGCCACTCACGCACGGATGGCATTGGCTACGTCAGTAAACACCAGTCGGCTGGGCCTCTGCAGAGGGCCCTGGGAGGGCAGAGTGCTCTGCAACGACACAGGCAGGGGCATCAGAGACTGTGACCATGGCCACGTACTCTCTGGCCCAGTCACTTCCAGTCTCATATCCTGGAGCATCCCTGTTTGGCACCAGCTCTGCCTTCTGCCTGGGATGCCCTCCTTGCAAGCTCAGCCTAGAAATGTGACTTGCTTTGGCTGACTCCTCCCCCAACAGCCATCCCTTCTTGCCCTGTCTGTCACCTTGGCAGCAGTTCCTATAGGCTCTCTTGCAGAATTAATTATGCATGAATCTCCTTCTCCTGGCAGGGGAGACCTCATCTCTGTCCCCCACCCCAGTAGAGGGACAGGTACAGGGAGGTTCATGAGAAACTGTCAAATGACCAGAGTCCGGCAGGCTGGGTGGACCAAGGTCCCCACTGTGATTTTCTGAACACCCAAGGCTGCAATGTGTCCTGAGCAGGTAGCACAGAACAGGCAGCAAAACCAAGGCACCCCCTGACTCCCAGCCTGAACTCATCTGAATCCAGAAGGATACAGAGAGGCTTGATGGGGCAGGGCTGGCCCAGCCTCTGCATGATGCGTTGGTCCTTGATCATCTGAGGGAAGAGTGGTGAGTGATCAGATAGCCAGTAACTCTGGCAGGATGCTAACAGAGAGACCTATCCCTTTGGATACAGGAGGTGATTTTGGCTGGGGTTTCCACTGGCCTGGGGCCTGACAGTGATTAGGAATCCATGAATCTAGTTGGAGATGCCACTGCTCAAGAGCCTGACCCCATCTGCAATTCACTTGGGACCATGGGCCCAAGGAGCAGAGGAATCTAGTATCCCAGCCCCCAATAATCTCTGCCATGAGTCCTTTCTGGCTTTCCCAGCCAGCTTGTGGGAGTACACAGAGCAGAAATAGGATTTTCATTCGAAAATGAGAAAACTAGGCTCAGAGACGCCAGTGGGACTTCCAAAAGCAGCGGATGAGAGCTATTAGGACAGTCAAGCTGAATCTCGGCTGCCCTGGGCCTGGCCTTGTGCAGTGAGTCTGTGAGTGGCCACAGAACAATCAATTCTACCACTTTCTGAACAAATCCGACAAGACCCACATATCCAATAGCTGCCACCCCGCCACCTGGCAGGTGCTGGCAGGACGAATGGAAAGGGCAGAGGGTAAGGTAGAGGAGGCATAGGGGCCTGCAGGGGGTGCGGAGGGGTTTGCGAGCCAGGTCAGCACCCACCTTGTTTTGCATGGCCTGCAAAGAGGCTGCGTCTCGCCCGTGCTCCAGCAGGTCCTGCTCCAGTTCATCCTGCTCCTCCGTGGGGTCGAAGTTGTACACAGGCATGAGCTGGTGGCGTAGTTTCTCCAGCCTGGAGGTGGGAGTGGCGGCTGTTGAGAGGCAGGGCAGGCCCTTCCCCTCTCTCCCACTATCCCTCCAAGCCCTGCCTACCAGCTAGCTGGGCCACAGAACACAACCATGTTGAGGGGGCCCAATATTTCCCTTGGGATTCAGTGACAGACATTTTAGGGCCTAGTGGTCAGATGGGTGGCCTGGGAAGGAACAGTTAGTGATTGTACCCTAGGTGGAGCCATGGGCCATGTGGCTATTGGCTGTGAGACCACAGGGACAGGCTGAGGACAGGCCTTGGTGCAACCCATAGCTTCCGGGGGATGGCAGGGTGGGGGGGAGTTGGTGGCAGTCAGTTCAGGGCAGTAAGGCAAGGATGCCCAGGCAGTTAGGTGAAGGTAATTCCTACCTTCCCTCCTCTTCTCACCATCCCAGTTTGAAGGTTACTCCTGGTTTATCTACAGTCTTAACATCTGGCTGCCCTGTGGAGGAGACCCTGGTGGAGGCCCTCACCCTTTCCTGAGGGGAAGAGATCCTGACTGTCTGACCAGGGAGAGGAGCCCATGTCCCCTGGTGCCCAGCCCAGCACCTCCCACTGGCAGGAGTTTCAGGTCGCAGCTGGGAAATTACCTCTTCTTCTTCCTGATGTAGAAAACCTGCAAGAGAAGGAGCAGCGTGAGATGGTGGAGGAAAGGAGGTCTCAGCTAACAGCCTCAAAGATGGCTGGCATGTTGAGACTGAAGGGCGAGAGACCTGGGTCCCAGGCCCTCAAGGTCCCTATCCTAGCGACACAGACATCCCTCATTCCTGCCTCTGTTTGAAGTCTTTAAGTGCCTGGCCTGCAAAAACCATTTTGTGCTGGCTGGGGGCCGGACTGTCACTGTATCTGTGACAGTGTCTGCACACTTAGCACCTACCTGTGATTCCTCAGGGTCAAAGTGGGAGGGGAAAACTTGAGTGCGTCCCTTCCTCTCACCTCTCCCCAGGCCCAGAGCTAAAAAAAGGCAAAAGGAACAGCTGACTGGCCTGGCCACACTCAGAGAAGCAGCTCTAGGCAAGGCTCTGGGCAGGGGCCCATGGGAGGCTGATGGCCCTCAGGGTCAGCAGCCCAGGCTAAGCCCCCAGAACTCTAACACTGGAGGAACCTAAGAAAGCCTGTCCCAGATGGCACTGTGCAGACATGAGGTGAAGAGCTGGACAGTCAGAAAACATCTGGCTAGACCTGCAAGCCCCGGTACCAAGCACTGAGGAGAGGAGAGGTCCCGACTGTGCCACCATCAGCTCTTCCCCAGACTGGCAGTCTCTGCCTATCGGAAGCGTGACTGCTTCTGCCTGGGAAAGCCACATCCTGAGTCTGCCCAAACCTTGTGTGCTCATGGGGCTAAGCATGTGTTACATCCTGCCCCTGTCTCTTTAGAGCCCATGAACAGGTTAGTTTAGTTCCCAGCCTGGCCCAGAGTTCTTCCTCCAGGACCCCAAAAGCCTGAAAAGAAAGTAGCATTTCCCTTCCTCCCCCACTCCCTGGGGGGGGTCCACGGTGGGGGTGTTGGGGGTATCCCTTGCTCTCCTGTGGGTAGATACAATAGGATCTCTGGGTCCTTTGGCCAGTCCTGCACACCCCAGACAAACAGCTCCCCCTGCAGTACCCTGTGCCCTCTCTCTCGTGCCTCTTCCCCAAAGCCTCCTCTCTCTGCTGTGGCCTGTGAGTCAGAAGAATCGACAGGAAAGGCTTCCATCCGGTCTCCACTCCTTTATCCTGTTGCTGTCTCTCCACAACTGCTACCTCCCCCCCCCTCCATTCCAAAGCTTCCTCCCTCCTCCAGAAAGCCCTTCCTCACTGGTCTTGCCCACACCAAGCTCTTTTTCCTCCTATGTAAAGCATGAGCCTGGTACTGCCCTTCTCCTCCTTGTGCCCATGGCCTGGCTCAGGGCTAGCCCTCCAGTAGTACCTGTAAACATCTTGTCCCCATGCCCTGGAGCTGTTTCCTGCTCTTCACTGCTTTGTCCCACAACCTTCTCACTTCGCTTTTTGTTGGAAGGCCATCCACCCTGGCTGGCTGAATGTTCTCCTACAGTAAACAGAAGGGAACTTGACCAAGTTCCCAAGACAAAATATTTTGCTGAAAGCAACAAGGGCAGATTCTCATCATTTTGCCCCTGAGATTGGGGTGCCTTGGTCTACTTAAAAGCCAAGGGAAAACACTGGCTTCCTGCCCCAAGAGACCTCTCAGCCCCGGCCTTGCTTGGCATGTGCCACATCCTGGCTCTGCTTAACAGGCAGCAGTTGTTCCCTGGCAGCAGTCTGGGCCTGCAGGGCCCATATGGTGACCCTGGTTTAAAAGTAGCTCCAGCCCGGCTACGGGTGGACCATCTCAGGCCAATCTGTCACAGCAACATACCCCCGAGCCTAATGCCAGAGACCAGAGTCTGCAAGAGGCAATGGACAGAACGCCACCAAGGCCAGGCCCCAGAGGGCCTCAGGTTCACCCCCACCTTCTCCGGTTTCAGGGTGTACAGTCTCTGGTAGTCCCTCAGTAACACTGTGAGTACCTAGGGACACCTTAAGGTGCACGCACAGCCCTCTCCCTGCTCTGTTCTGGTAGCTGCCTGAGTCTGCTCCTCTCCTGGCATGGAGGCCAGGCTCTCTCCTCCAGTCTCGTTTTTAAGGTTGATCCCTAGTTTCTCTGGGCCATCCAGGCTACATAAAAACAAACAACAACAGAAAGTGAATTCTCTCTGTTTTTAGCCCATTTCTTATAAAAACCACAGGGCAAGACCTTGTGGCCCCAGCCCAAAGATGTGGCCCAGGGCAGATACCCAGTAAGCATCTGTCAAGTGCATAAATGAATGAACACTGCCGACAGCCTGCCATGTACACAGCATCGTCCTTGGACTCTGTGTCTCACAACCCATCCCACCTACCTTTGGGCCCTTCATTCTACTGCATCTCCTCCACACTCACTTTCCTCACTATCCTGCTTGCTGCTCACAGACCCTCCTGCTTCCCTCCACATTTTGCCTATCAAAACTTTTCATCTGGAATAACTCTTCTCTCCAAATCTATGTGGCCTTCATTGCCCAGCTTAAAGTACCACATGTTCTTCCGAATCATTTCTGGGTCTGTTAAGAATTGCCTCTCTCGTCTTTGGGCCCCAGTAGACAAATCTCAAGGGGCTGGGGAGGGTGGAGTTTATTATTGCTAATGGACAATTGTCTTCTGATTAGGTTTTCTATAATCCTAAACACTGACTACCCTCCCCCAAACAATACCTCTGGGGCCAACCCCAGCCTGCCCCAGTTCTCACCATGGCCACAGCCAGGCCAATCACCGTGATGATTCCAAAGGACAGAAGCATGGTGCCCACACCAGCTGCACCACTAGCTGTGTCAGGGACTCTAGTGTCATTGAAGCTTGTGGCTTCTGGGCTGAGGGTCTCAGAGGTGGGTCCATCAGTGGTTGGCTCCAGGTCGGGCTCAGTGGTAGGTGGGTGGCTGCTAAACCAGCCCTGAGTGGATGAGATCCTGGAGTCCATGCCGACTCTGGGAGACGCCTGTGGTCAGTCACCCTGCCCACTTACTTCTGACGTCAGCAGTGCCCCAGCCCCCGAAGTGGCTTTCTTGATAACAGGAGCTCCAGTCTCCCCAGGTGCTGAAAAAGAAAGAATAAAAACATGCGTCGAAGGACAGGGACATGGCCATGAGATAAACAACATTTTTCTAGGCCCTGAATCCACTGGGGAAGTGAAGGCTTGAGGGCAAGATCAGAGGTATGTTCAGGGGACAGTAGGACACATATACACAGCACAGTTTCTATATGTACAGACAGTTCCT
Organism: Dinomys branickii; assembly: GCA_004027595.1. NCBI lineage: Eukaryota > Metazoa > Chordata > Mammalia > Rodentia > Dinomyidae > Dinomys > Dinomys branickii. The sequence continues at coordinate 23,357 of PVLD010016735.1, read as the reverse complement.
GTGTGGATTTGAGAACTTGAAAATGAAGCCCTGCCACCTCTGTGAGTAAGATGTTCATAGTGACCATACACAGAAGACAGGAAAGGCAGTGGGGTTCATTGGAAGAAATAGTTCCTCGCCTACATAATAGCCTCTACCTCCTCTCACTCCTGCTTTCCCTACCTCCTCATCCCCTATCGCCCATATCTTTCATCCTGCTGGGGGAAAAACTGCAGCCTTTTCTTCCTCTGGAAGGAAACACTTGCCTAGGAATCAGACAGGCCTGTGTTTGAATCCAGTTCTGGCTGAGCCACTTAACTAGGGGACCCTAGGCTTTTCTCACTTGATGTCTGTTTCAGTTTTCCTGAGTTAAGGTGAAGTATTAAGAATAACCCATAGAAATGTCAGAATGGACAGATCCCCAGAAAAGCCCTGTCCAAAGTGACCATCCAGTAAATGTTCCATCTTCTCCCGCTGGTCAATACGGGTATAGAGGGGGGTCGACAAGAGCCCCCAGAGCTAGTCTGCTATTTGGTCCAGTCTGTGCTTAGAATGGGGAGGGAGACGCATGGAGAGATCGGGAAACAGGAAGGAGAGGCTGGGCCAGGCCCCTTGGAAGGGCTTTTCTGCAGGCTTTTTGGGGGGTGGTCATTGGACCCCCATTCCCTGGAATACAGCTGGGCAATTTGAGCGACAAGGGACGAGGCAAGGGGGGCATATCTTCAGAGGCAGGGATGGAGTTCCCACTTCGAAACGCCTTCTCACTTTCCTCCTCTAAGCAGAGGGCAGATTTGCCCAGCTTAGAGAACCCTTGGGAAAAGTGGTCAGAAGGGATCCCAGCCACACTGCAGATGGGCAGTCCTAGAGAGGAAGGGTTCATAGCTCAGGGCTGCACATGTGGCTCCCCGTGCAACTAGCTCGTAGATATATATGGGTGTCTCCCTTTGCAGGTGTATGGGTGTATGTGAGGTATGCACACACCCATGACGGCCCTGAGGAAGTGACAAGGGCGGCAGAGTCAGCCCTTGGCTCCAGCGAGGCTAGGTAAAGCCTCTCGGGTTCTCCTCCTCCCTGCAGCTGACTCCAGACATGACCTTGGGCCAGACCCTTAACATGCGCAGGGGCTAGGTTTACTCCTCCAGCCCAAGCAGAAGGAACCTGCCGGCCACCTTGTGGGCCTGCCCCCTGGGCCAAAGAGAAGAGAAGGAAAATGGGGTGGACGGGGTTGGCAGAGCGACCTTCGAGAACCCACAAGCCATTCACCAGGTCCCTGTCCTCCCTGCCTCAATCCCATGCCTGACTCCACGACCCTGGGATTCATCCATTCCCGCACAGAAGCGCGACCTCAGCACTTACTTAATCCTCTCCTGGAGTCCAAGCTCAGTCAGAGAGGCTAGGGGTGGTGGCGAAGGGCGGGAGGCCAGGGCGGGACGGACATCCAGGTCGGGTGCGGGGGCGACAGGTCTGCCCGAGGCCCGCCCTCCCCGTACGATCCGAGCCAGTGCCCGAGCACCGGTAGCCTGCCTGGGTGGGTTGGCAGGGTTGGGCAGCGGCTAGGTGGGCCGGGCCGAGCGGCCTCGGGGGATCCCCGAAGCGCTGGCGCCCAGCCTCCGACCCTCTCCGCGCCCTGGCCTCCGATTGGGTCCCAGGCCTAAAGCCAGCTCAGCATTGGCTCGCTTGCCTGTCATTCGGATATAGCTCCGCCCCCAGCGGGAGTCTAGATCCGAGAGCCGGGTCTCACTTCTTTGAGACCATCCCTCAACCAGTTGCGGTCGGACCACCACGCGGGTTCCGGGCCAGCTGCACTGCCCACCGGGACAGACCGCTCCCACCCCAGAAACAACCAACCGTACAGACGTAGAGAGGAGGCTCGGGAGAGGACTGGACCGGGAGTCTTTGGGCTGTACAACTGTGACCTTGAGCAAGCTGCTTCCCCTCCCTGTACCTCGGCCTTCTGCTCCTTGAGGGGTGTGGGGTGAGGGCTGTTGGTAAACGGTCCCATCCCTGGGTCGGAAATGGGTTTCAGAGGACACGCGATGGAAAGATTATCCTGGTGACATCATTTGGCAGCTCGATCCGGCGAGCTACCTGCATCCCCACAGTCGCTCCACCTGCAGCGCGGTCGTTGCGGGGGCGGGGGAAGCGGCGCACACCCTCTTAAGGGCCGGTCTGCAAGGAGCTTATGGAGATCGCGACGCAGCTCGGTACAAGTGCATATGCCCGCGGCTCCTCTGGTAGGGACAGAGCCTGGAAACCACGTTTTTAACAGTAATTTAGGCGGCAGTGATGATTTATGAGTAGATTTTGTCAGTAGGTGTCGACAAGCAATGCTTGCAGGACACTGCCATTAATTTTTTTGAAGGAAACGCCGAGGGCCATACACATCCGGGCCCCTGGACAAAGCTGTGCGACGAGTGGCAGACAGAGTAGGAATTAAAACCCACTTCGGGTTTGCGGTGTGGGCTCCAAGTCCTACACGCGAGCGAGATCCGGAGCGGGGCTCCCGTAGGGTCAACGCCTTACTTGTCTTCTGCTTGGGGCAGCACTCAGCCTGCGCCGTGCCGGGCGCGGACCCCACGCAGGGACAGCCCCCAGGGTTTAGCCCCGCCCCTAGGCCGTGCCGGCCACGCCTTCAGCCCGCTCGGCCGGCGCCGTGCCCCGCCCCCAACACATGTCGGGACGGCCCCCAGGGCTGAGCCCCACCCTCAGGTGCCGGCCACGCCTCCAGCCATCGGGCTCCGCCCTCGGTACCCGGGCCTCTTAGTGTGGAGCCTCAGTCTCGGCCTGCTGTTGGGTTCTGCCCACACGCCTCCACACGCTAAACTCATGCTCTGGGCTGGAGTTGATCCCTGTGGTGACCTCAAGAAAGACCCTTCTAGGGACCCCTGCAGCTCCCGTCTCAGGAGCTGCGGGCGCCCGCAGAGTTCACAATCTTCCCTCCCACTCCAGAGCGGTGTCCCAGGAGGGCGTCAGGAACTCAAGAGCTGGGCAGCGGGGTCTGCCGGAACTCCTTCTCAACTGCGCCGATCCGGAAGCGCTGAGTTTGAGGGACGCTGCCGCCTACGCACGTCCGGGAGCGGATCCTCGCGCTGTTTCTCTGGCGGGTGGGTGGGCAGCACAGCCCCGGGGACCCTAGGCACTAGAGGTGGGGTTGGGGCAGGCGCGTGGTAGACTGCAACCTCTTTGAGACGTCGCCTGCCCTCGTCGGTACAGATGGGGAAACACTCAAGAGAGTGGCGAGCTCGTCTGGGTCCCTGCTAATATCCATGCGCAGCTGGGAAGGAGGCTGCAACCCTGGCTTCGGGCTCGGTTCTTCCCGGGGCACCGCACAGGTTGGGCAGAGTCGCCTCCATATCCTGCCTGGGGTCATCCTGGCTGGGCGAATCTGGGCCTGTCGCGACCCCAGCTGGAGCCAGTTTGTCTCTGAGAATGTGGCAATTAGCAGAGCTTGGTAAACGTTAGGTTGGACCTCAGTCTTTCTGCCAAGTAAAGGGGACAACTGGTTTTAAGCTTATTTGTGACAATGTAGATATAACATTTAAAATGTTTTAGTGGCTATTTATACTAACGTCTGAGATTATGAGTTAAATTGGAGCGTTTCAGCATCCAAATGCCAATACATGCAAAGTGGCATAAACAAACTCCCAAGCAAGGCAGCCTCTTCCCACAGGTGACATTAGAGCCGAGAACTCCCTGCTGTGTGATGAGCTGGCTTCCAGGGCCTTGACGTTCATCCACCCCTAAGCATCCCTCACAATGGGGTGGTGCTGTATTCCCCCCACTTTATGGATGAAGAAAGTAAAAATCAGAAATAACAACTTTCCCAAGGTCCCATGCAGTGGAGCCAAACACAGATCTGTTCTACCCCTAAACTTATGCCCCATCTCATCACCAGTCTATTTATTAGCAGAGACTGAGCTACAGAGACCAAGCCTACTTCTGCCAAAAATGTGAAGAAAACGTAAGTGGCTGAGACAGGAAGAATGAAGTAGGTGGGTGAGGGTCCAGATTCAAGGAGGTGACAGAAAGCATGTCCTTTCTTTGACAGCTCCTGCTCCCCTTAGGATGACGACCACTTTGAAGACCGAAACCACTGGGGAGCCAAACCAGAGCCTGTGATCTCTCATCTCCACGCAGCCAGGCCAGAGACCATTTGCAGGACCTACCTCAGTGCCTGAGATCACAAAGAAGACAGGAACCTGTTGTACTCAGGAGCCTTTTCCTAAGACATGGGGCCTTGGGGCAGAATGCTGTGGACCCTTCTGTGTGGCCGCAGGGCGCTGAGGGGAGGCACCCAGGGTAGAGCCTTTGGCTTATGGCCAACCCATCCGCCTCTGCCCAGGCTGTTAAATCCCACAGAGTTGGTCAGCCACTGGACAGGGGTCTTTGAGAAGAGAGGCATCCCAGAGCCCCGAGAATCCAGCGAGTACATCGTGGCTCATGTCCTTGGAGCCAAAACAGTTAAGTGCGGTGTTATGGGAGGTGGGAGGACCCTGGGGAAGAGACATCTGAATTTTGCCCCATTAAGAGTACTTAGCTGGGGCTGGGGATATAGCTCAGTGGCATAAGCACCTGCCTGGCAAGTGTAAGGTCTTGAGTTTGAGTCCCGGTAAAAAAATAAAAATAAAAAAGAGTACTTAGCTGAAGATATTGGTAAAGGGAAAGAAATTGCTCAAAAGAGGCAGCATCTTGGATTAGGGAAAGGAGAAAAAGGAAGAAGGACGGAAAAAAATATATATATACACACACAAAAGGATGGCTGGGATTACTGTACTGCTAATGTCTAATGGTTTATTGAAAGGAATAGTTAATGCTTTATTTTTTGGACCAATTTTGCATACTTATGTTTGGTGATCTGAACAACTAATTTGAAGACAACAATATACAAATAACCACTGTTCAATTCCTGTCATCTTGTTTGGTGAAATTCTGTATCGTTTGTAATTTTTTTTTTTTTTTTACTTTTTTTTTCTCCTTAAAGATTTGATTAATCTTGCATTCTTAAATCAGGTAATGTGACCAACTTTGGTGAAGATAAAAATGTGTAATATAATAACCACCATTAATCGTTACCATTTTGTTCTGAAACCCTGTATCATTCTTACTGTTTTTGCTTTGTTTTATTTTTGTCTATGTTGTTGGTATTTTGCTATTGTTCTTTTTTAAAATTCTCTTTAAAATAAGAATAAAATCAAATTCTGATACATGCTAAAAAAAGTGCTTAGCTGAGATGGATGGGATTTCGTTTTTTGAAGGAGTATGTTAGGTAGATACTTATTAGCTCTTCTAAAAAACGGTTACAGTGTGCTAGATACTAGCAATTCAGAGATGAGATGGCTGAAGTAGCCAGTGCTGGGCCCATGGGGCTTGTCCACATAAGAAACCTTGGGTCAGGCCCTTGACCAGGAGAAGCAACTCTTCACATTCTCTCTTGGGATAGTTTCAGAGCTTGCAGCCAGCGCTTTGGACCCAACCCTTGACTCCTCAACAACTGCACTGTGTCCAGGAACTGTGTAACCACCGATTGCAGAGGTGAGCACCTATGGGTCAGCCTTGAGGGCTCTGTGTGGGGAGCACAGCCCCCCTAGCCTCACCAAGTTCATGGCCAGAAGGAGGGAAGTGTCTAAGGACTGGGGAGGTACTGGGTTTGAGGGAGTAGCAAGGGGGACCAGGGTGTAAATAGGAAAAAGGGACAGAGGGCAGGCCTAGGCTGGATGTCCCAGGACACTGAGAGGTGGCCTTACTTGACAGCCTTTGGCCACAAGTGATATCCCTCACCTGAGGCATAGTCCTGACTTAGGCACTGATGACTACCTGGCTGCCCCTCTGCAGGATGCCTGTGCAATACATCCTTGGGGAATGGGATTTTCGGGGGCTCAGTCTGAAGATGGCACCCCCAGTGTTCATTCCTCGACCTGAGACAGAGGTGAGTATGCAGGATGAGATGGAATTCAGGGTAGCTGTCTTTCCCCAGACTTCCTCCAGGGGGTGCTAGGGCCTAATGATTGCCATTCTCAAGGGCAGTGTCCTTCAGACCTGTGTCTCCTTGCTAGCTGAGCTAGCTGGGGCCAAGAATACAGAGGACTCTTCTTGGGCCCTATTGACTATTCTTGTGTCTCAAGCCATCGCCTGAGCTCTCTGGACTGACGGCGCACCCCAAATAGAGCTGTCCAAGTATTCAGCCTGTTTTTATAGTTGCCTTAGGAGCTACCATGTGGGCCATGGCCCTCCCAACCCAGGAGGAGCTAATGCCCTCCAACAACTTCTTAAAAGGTGTATGGAAGAAGTAGAGAGAGCTGTGCTAGATTCCCGGGTGCCCGGTCTGAGCTGTGGGGCTGTAGGCAGTCACTGCCCCTTCTGGGCTGGGGTGATGCACAGACCAGGAAATCTGTGATTTGAGGTCCTCTTACTCCTCTGTCTGGTGCACTAATTATATGCATCAGTCCCTCAAATTGGAGAAGTGCACATGTGTGACCCAAGCATGCTACCCCTGAGTGAGGCAGCTTGGTCTTGGGAGAGCTGTTTCTGTGGCCCCTGGTCTTCCGTCTTACTTTGTGAGTGGCAGAGCTAATCAGAGAGCAGACCAGGGCTGGAGTGGGACGGGACTGCATAGGGCTGGTTGACAAGCCAGAGGGCATCGGGACCAGGGCAGCTTGTTTCTGGAAAGATACCCAGGCACACAGACATTCCTGGGAAGGGTCAGGCCCCTTCCACCTGCCCTGGATGGGGATCTAGGCCCCTCCCAGTCTTCTAGCCTCTGTCCCCCAGCCAAGAAACCCTCTGACTTCTCTCACCACCATATCATTCAGTTAGGAGACCGGATCTTGGCTTCACAGCCAGTGTTAGGGCGGGGACTGTAGGACATGTGAGACCTCCATGAAGCCACAGGGCCGTCAAGGAGGAGAATGTGAGGGTAACACTTAGACTTCCCAGCTCCTCCCATGGCTCTGTCTCTTCTAGGATTGGCATCCAGACCAGGATGTGACCTGCCACCTGCAGGCTCTTGGGGGACCACCTTGTAGTTCCCCTCCCCAGACATGTGGCTTTTGATCAGAAGGTCACTTGCCAACCTCTGAGGCTGCCAAGTGTTGGGATGGGAGGGCAGCTCTCCTTAGTCACCTTTGAGTCACCACAGAAGTGACCTGGAACCAGCCACATGTCCTGGGTTTCTGAGCATTGTGTGTAAGTGTCAGTTTCCATGTGGCCCCCCTTTCTCGGGTAGGTGCGGGCCAGGAAAGCAGCTTTGCTGCAAGAGGCAGGGACAGGGGATGCTGTGGTTAGGAGGCAGCTCCTACCTGACTGTACAGAGAGTTCTGAGAACTCACCAGGTTCACCCCAGCATGAAGCCACAGTGGGGCGGGGGCGCTTTACCAAGAACTCAAGAGGATGTGGCCTGGGGCGGGGGGTGGGGAGAAGGCTGCAGGGGATGGTGACTGTTCTCTCCGTCCACGGAGGGTAGTTTCTGACGATGGGTACAGAAGTCTGAAGTACAGAGTCACAAGTGGCTTGTGGCCTGACGAGTTGGGGTTTCCCTGGGGGTGGTAGGTGGTTGTGTCTCCCACAAGACAGTGTGTACAGTAGGAAACCCAAGGCTGGGGTGTGTGCCATCTGGCCTGACCTAGTGTGGTGAGGTTGTGTGGGGACAGGGAGGTTCAGTGCTTCATCTAGGATGTCGTTGGTAGAGGTAGTGGTACCTCCTGGGACCCTTGTGGAGGGCTCATATGGCACTCGAGTTCTGCTGAGGCTTTGGATCACCCTTTTAGGGCACTGTGGAGTCCACGTTGGGGTGGTAGACAGCAGCTGCCGGCTCCCTCCCTCATGCCCGTGTGTGCCTGTCCCTCCATCCCACCATGCTGCTGAGTTCTTCCCTTGTTTACTTGGAAGAGATGCCCGGGGCCTGTAACCAGCTCAGTTTGCAGTGTTCCCCAAAGAGCCCCAGCTTCAGGGTGAGAGAGAGTCTTTACTGTTTGGAGAAGACGACCTCTAGCCTCCCTTGGGTGGTTACCACTGTGCCCCATGATGGTCTCCTAATCAAGATGAACCTCCTGTGATCTGGAGTGGGAGGGAGAACAAGAGGCCACTGGAGGCCCAGTCCGCTAGTCTCACCCCTGCCCTGGATGGCTGTTCATGTAGGTGGTGTGTGTCAGAGGCCAGGGAGATTTCTGAAAGGTGACTGGCCAGTGTGGCTGGCTGACAGGTCATCCTCCAGCTAGAGTGGGCAGTCTGTAACCAGGAAACCCAAAGGCTCACACCCCTGACATGTCTCCTCACCCTGCGGACCTCTCGGCACGTGCCTCACCACAGGCTCAGCCACAGCTCTAGACCATACACTCTGGGCCACTCCCAAGCTCCTTACCTATATCCAAAGGGGACCTTTCAGAAAGGGCCACACTACTCTTTCCTGTTCCTTGACTGGTTACTCGGGCCCCCATGCCAGTGCTGGTTGGAAGTATTTCAGTCACTGCACAGCAGACGCCCTCCATCCTCACCCCTGCCCAGTGTTGGCTTTACTTGGTACAGGGGACTGTCCCATACATAGTCTTGCAGGCAGCAGGTGTTGGCAAGACACAGAAGCCTTCTGTACCTGAAGTGGCAGCGTCTGTACCCTCCAAGGCCTCTCCTGCCACACCCATGCCCCCTTTCCCAGGTCCTCTGTGTGCTGCAGGCCCTTCGGGTAGAGGGTAGGCGGGACTGTGTCCCCACCCCACGGAGAGAGTTCTGGCCCTGTGGCCTAAGAGCCACTCTGCAAACCTCCCAAATTCAGCTCTGAGGAAGCTGGAGACAGACTAGCCCCTGACTCACTTCTTCCTCCCTTCCTCCCTTCCCTTCCCTTTCTTTTCCTTCCCTGCCAGGCAAGTGCTGTACCACTGAGCTGTACCCACAGCCTTCAGCTTTTGATTCTGGAGCACTGTGAACCATAGGCCAGGTTCCAGGGGTCTTTGGGCCTCAGTTTCCTCAGGGGCCAGTTGTGAGGATGCAACAGATTAATACAGGGAAATCAGCAGGAGTTGGGTCAGACACAGAGAGAGTGGCCCAGAGCCACCCTTGAGCATGGAACAGGAGAACATCTGGAGGGGCTCTGCTGGGGTTTATTGTACACTTGCTATGCAAAAGGTGTGAGATTAATGCTTTGTGAATGTGGCTTGTCCTCCATAGAGAAGGTTATGCTCAACTGTGCCACGTTTTACAGATGGGGAACCTGAGGCATTAAAAGCCAAGGAGATCTGCCCATGGGCCCAACTGACATGGAAATCAACCTGACTTTGGCCAAGCCCCTTTCTACATTCATTCAGGCAATGGGTCTCTCTGCCAAGACCTCCAGGAGCCAGGTTGGCACCATCTCTGATCCAGCTTCCTCTGTCTCATAGGAACTGGTGGAATGGGTACTAGAGGACGTGGCCCGGAGACCCCCTGAGATGGAAGCTCAAGACGGCCCCCGGATTCTGGAGGTTGGCTGTGGGTCAGGAGCCATCTCCCTCAGCCTGCTGACTCAGCTCCCCAAGGTGAGCTCCCTCTTCACCCTCTGCTCTGCCCTGCCCAAGCTGTGACAGGTGCTGTCCCTGGGGGTCCTTCCCCACGTTCCTCCATAGAAGCATGGATGGAGAAGGCTGTTTCGGCCCAGCCTGAGAGCTTCCAGCTCTCACCCCGTCTGTCTGGCTAGGCTCTGGCCACAGAGAGGAAAACACAGCTGAGTGTTGCTTCTTGGTGGAAAATGCACGTGGGAGATGCAACTTCCTCTGGTGGGGCCTGCACCTCGCAGCACTCTGCCTGTCCTGTTTTTCTTTGGGCAGAGCCAAGTTGTTGCTGTGGATAAGGAGGAGGCCGCTACCCGTCTGGCCTGTGAGAATGCTCAGAGGTACGGAGGCTGGGGAGCCCATGGATGAGTGCGGGGGATTGGACCTTGGAGCTTGAACTTGACCTTTACTCACTGTTGAACCTGCCGGTGTCTGATCTGCTCCACAGAAGGGAGACGTAGCAGGGGTGACTGGGCGTTAGTCCTACAGGTTTATGAGTGGATGTGGGCTCTGGTATCTTGCTGGTCTCAGAAGGGTTCGCTGGCCCTCCTCATCCCTGTAGCTGAGGGTTGGGGTCTCCCTCATACGCACTCCCCCCTCCCCTGTCTCTAGGCTTCAGGTGCAGGACAGGATGTGGATTGTCCCCCTCGATGTGACTTCAGGTACCCTCTCCCACCCATCTTCCTTGGAGTGAGGATCCCAGCTCAGGTGGTGCTGGCTGGGCGTGGCACCAGCAGAGATGGGGGAGGGTTCCCAGCAGTCACATGTGCACGGGCCATCTCAGGCCAGGCCTTGCTGAGGATGGACAAGCTGTTGTCACCTCCTGGGCGGACATGATGTCTCAGGGTTTTTCTTGCCTTAACCCCCAGTAGGTAAGGAGTTTTACTACAGCTTACTTACTGACAAGAAATAATCAGGCTTGAGAGAAAGCGCGGGACCGAAATGCATGAGTGCCCTCCCCACTCTCGTCTGGCCTGGGAGGAAGCAGCCCAGGACTTCATGGCCAGCCTCAGCTTTCACAGTGTCCTCAGGTTTCCAGCTCTAGTGCCGGCTCTGTCACGTTGCCATGGGTCCCTGTCCTCGTGTGCTTCCTCTAAGGCATGCGATACAAGTGACGCTTACCTGGCACAGGGTGAGGCTGGCTGAGGCCAGGCCTGCTCTCCATTGCTCTCAGACCATGTGACCATGTGACTGTTAGGCAGAGCATGGCGATGCCAGAGGGCTTGAAGAGGAAAGAGGCTCTTGCTTTGCCCAGGTAACCGTGGAGAGTTTCCTGGAGGTGGCATCTGAGGTAAACACTGCTTTATGAGGAGGTCTGACAAGCAGGAGACAGAGCGAGGATGTTCTCAGAGGCAGTCTGTCTGTTGGAGTGTGCGCACCCCCGGTCACGCTGCTGGCTGGGGACTCTGGACACTGATCTCTACATGTGGCTTCTCAGGTCTGGAGAGAGACCACCCAAGGGGCATGGTGGCAGGGAGAGCTGCCACTCCTTTTTTCTCAATGAACCAGTCACGCTGTGTGTTTCTTCTTTTTTTTTTTTTTTAATGCCATTTATTTCACTTAAGAGTGTGGTCTAATGGTGCATCCATTTACCTAGAAATATTTCAAGTTTATCTTTCTTTATGGTTGAGTAATACTCCATTGTATGTTTTTTATGTTTGATTTCTTCTTCTTTTTTTTTTTTGTGGTACCAGGGATCGAACTCAGGACCTTGAGCTTGCCAGGCAGGTGCTTATTCCACTGAGCTATATCCCTAGCCCTGTCTCTTCTTTTTGACCACAGAAGGGAGCTGGACACATCTTCTGCCGTGGGGCCCTATGGACCTGGTTGTGAGCAACCCTCCGTATGTCTTCCACCAGGACATGGAGCAGCTGGCCCCTGAGATCCGCAGGTGGTCAGCAGGGCAGGCCTGAGTAGGCCTGGCAGGATCGGACTGCCCTGGAGGCCCACACGGTCTGGTGGCAGGGGGCGGGGCCAGCGGGAGGGGCAGTGATGTTTAGAGGTGTGCTACACTTTAGAGCCCACAGTCTTGTTAGATTCAGCTGTGCCTCCCCACCTCACGCTGCTTCCCGCTTGAGGCTCCTCTCTGAGCCTCAGTTTCCTGCCTCTGAAGGGGCGGCAGTACTGCTTTGCAGGGCCGTGGGGCGCCTCGGTGACACTGGACACCATGAGGGCTCATAGAAGGTGTTAGACGGGTGTGTCGTTTACAGAAGAGAGGGAAAGTGCTTGTCTACGGTCCTATGGGGACGTAACAGGAAAGCTGAGACTAAGACCTTCCTGCAGGCTTTGCACAGACTTTTACTTGGGCTCAGGGCCAGGGAAGCTGAAGAGCCCCTGAGTGGGAGCAGTGGTGTGGGGCAGATTGCTGGTTCCCCTCTTTCTGGGTTCTCAGAGGTGGTCAGGGTCAGCTCTAGACCTCCTAGACCGAAACCCACCCATCTGACCCATTGGAAGCACTCCCTTGAGGGGTGACCCCCCGTGTCTTGGGGCAGGCTATCAATGGGATTCAGCAACCTGCCCGGTACTACCAAATGGGAATGCTGCCCACAGGAGGTTGGGATGTAGGAGGTGCCTTCCCTCTGGGGGAACCTCCTCCTCTGGGTCCTCCAGCCCAGAGTTTGAGTTCCAGGAGACCCCATCTTGTAGAAGGCTTTCCTGGATCCCTACTTTTCAGACATATACTGTCCTGCCTCCCCCCAACCAGGGTCTCACCCCCTACTATTTACTTGTTCAGCTATGAAGACCCAGTGGCCCTGGATGGTGGGGAGGAGGGCATGGACGTCATCACTGACATCTTGACCTGGGCGCCTCAGCTCCTGAAGGACTCTGGGTATGGAGGGGTCTGTGCCCATCTCTTCTGCTCCCCGTGTGTACTGGGCACACCCTGGCAGTCATTCTGCCTCCACCTCTCCCAGCCTAGGCAACTCCAAGCTGTAAGTCCCAGCCCTGCCCAATTGAGCTGACCTGTTTCCTCCCCTATAGAAGTATCTTTTTGGAAGTGGACCCAAGGCACCCGGAGCTTGTCAGTAGCTGGCTTCAAACTCGGCCTGATTTGTACCTCAGTCTTGTGGCTGTGCGCAGAGACTTCTGTGGGAAGTAAGCCCCCCACCCCAGTCCCATGGCCACAGGGAGCCTCCTCTTCTCACCCTTTGTGTGTGCTATAGAGCTCTAGTGTGAACCGGCTCTCATTCCTGTCTCCACAGGCCCCGGTTCCTGCATGTGCAAAGGTCCGGGCCGCGGTGCGGCTGCCCTGCAGACCCTTGGCCAGAGCCACAGCCTTCCTGAGTGCCAGGCAGACTCTTCCAGGAGAGGTGATGGTGCTTTCTACAGCTCAGAGCTTGCAGCACCCCCATGGTTCTGTGACTCCTTGTGATGCACACTTCTGAGACTTGGAAGCAAGGGTGGAGGTGTCTGTCCTGGCTCAGCGAAACTCAGGGCATCCACAGTTTGGCTCACAAGCTGGCCATACCAAGGTGCCCAGTCTAGATCCTGTGACTGAGGACAGGTCACTCCATGTGCTTTGTGTTGGCATTGCTGTTCAGGTCCTGGGAAATGTGGACAGTAAAGTATCAAGAACCTGACAAGTGGCAACCCAGTGGTTTGGTTGTGGTTTGTGCATCCCTGCTTCTAATCACTGGACAGTGCAAGGGTGAGAGCTTCCTCTTGCCCCAGCAAGGCTGCCAGTTGTCTGCCTGTTGGAGGCAGGACACTCCTTCTTATCCTTGATAACACAGGCCTGCACTGAGAGTTTCCTTCCCGGATTGACTGTCTTCCACCAGCCAGTGCCCTTGCACAGTTCCTCAGCTGGCCCCAGGCTCTGAGCATGCTTCCAGGAAGGGGTGGGGCCAAGGGGTCTCCACACACAATTCTGGAGTTGCACACTCACAGGCACATAACCAAAATCTTGAGCCAACACAGCTGAGAAGGGCTTTTGTTTACCTTTACTCTTGCAGCTTTGATTGATTGATTGGTTTTTTGAGAAAGGGTCTCACTATGGCTGGCTTTGCACTCACTATGTAGACCCAGCTGTCCTCAGACTCACAGTGATCCCTTCTGCTTCAGCCTCCCGAGTGCTGGAATTACAGGAGTGCACCAGTATTCCTGTACCTTTTAGCTAAACATCCCTCCCAAGTGAACCCTCGGGTTTCAATTCACTCATCTCTAACTGGTTGGGGCCAGGGACAGTGAGAAGCCACAACAGTGAATACCAGGTTGTGACCTCCCCTTCAGCTCAAATCTCTGTAGATTTGTGGCCAGCAGTCATGGTGACAGCAATGGGAAGCCTCTACATTGGTGAGTGCTGGCATGAGGCTGCATCTGGGTGGACCAGAAGGAGCATGATGAGCCAGCAGACCCTCTGCCCCACTTCCCAAGTGCAGTGGCCAGAGGCAGTGTGCCTGCTGGGCAGCACCGTCAGCTGGTGCCAGGACAGCTGCGTTCCAGGGCTGTGTCTTGCAGAGGCACCACCGGCAGACCTTTCTCCTGTGAAGGCGCTTGTTCTGAGTCCAGGGGCAATGCAGACTAGTGCCTTTGTTTTGCTTTGAGTCAGTCAAGTGGAGGGTGCAGGGTGGTGGCTGAATGTCCACTGTCCAGATGGTAGTTCAAGGTGCCAAGAGACGATGTGGCCTGTCTGAGGGCCCATGATAGGAAATGGCCAAGTGGAGACAGGAGGTTAGGTCCCTCCCTTAGAGTTATATTTTGCCTTGGCAGCCACATTTGCCTTGCAGAGGCCAGGCTGCAGGTCCCAGAGCCCTAGTGTCTGGCACGTGGCACCCAAGAGAGTGTAATGATCGAGAGCAGTGTCGGGGCGGCTGAGGTCAGTAGAGCAGGAGCCACCCTTTGGTACAACTTTCTTCCCAGAAGAATGTGGGGTTTGCCTCTGCTGGGGGTAATTTCCAAGCCAAGTAGACTGGCAAGGCCAAGGCCACAAGCCTGCTGCCACTGGCTTGATTGGGTCCTGGATACTGGGCTGCAGTTTGGAACCACACCAGCCTGGGTTCAGGTCCTGGAGTCTCCCCGGCTCCCCAGGAAGTAACCTTGGGCAGATGGGTTCACCTTACTCAGCCTTGGCCTCTGAGCCTGAGAAGTGGAACCAATGCTTTATTTTATAGGATGGTTGTGAAGAGCTCATGGATATAGCTTTTCAGCACACTGGGCATTTTCATAGCCCACTTCAGAGGACAGACATAGGAAGGCAAGATCATGTAGCCTCCTGCGTCCGTCTGGAAAGGAGGGACAGCAGGGATATCAGTCCTGGGCTCTTGGCTTCTCCTTGCCCTCTGGGAATGGAACTACCCAGAGGCTGATGATCTGGAGCGCCATATCCCCTCAGCCCCTCCTAACATGGATCTAAGTGCACTCAGGCCCAAATTAAGGCATGGATCCTGCTCAGGGAAAACCAGGCTCACTTGCCCAGTCCCCTCCCTGATTCCTGAGGCCAGGATGAGAGACTTGGGCTTCCTCCTGTGGCACACATCAAGGAGGAGGCCTTGGGGTCAGAACAGGAGGGTGTGGAGCTGTGGCACACAGCAGCCTCTTCATACACCTGAGGTCTTGAGGGACATGTCCGCTACCCCAGGTCTCCTTCAGCCAGAGCCCAGAACCTGGCAGGAGGTATAGGAAAACCTGTTTGAAGTGGTTTGGGAGAAAACTCCCATCTCCTACTCTAAGGCTGCAGAAACAGGCCTTGCCTTACAGCTGGATGCTTCCCCCAGCTGCTCCATAGGGCTTAGCCAGCAGCCAGCTGCTTTGTTAAAATGTATGCTCAAACTCCTGACTCCAAGAAATACATGCTTTTCTGCTTCTCTGCTCCCACCTGGGTCTTGGGCCATTACCTGTTCCCAGTCCTTGTCCTAAAGCCTGGGCTGGCCTTCCAGGATCTGGGAGTGGTTCCGGCATTCTGCAGAGCCTGGGTCTGAAGAGGTGGGGAACAGCCATGGGAAACTCTGTGTAAGCTGAGTCAGAACAGAGCATCCCACTGCTGACAGGTGTGAGCTAATGGCCCAAGGTGGGAAATCCCTGCATACTATGTCTTCTCTATTTCCCTGGACTTCAGTCTCCCTTTAGTACCTTCACTCTTGGAGTACACCTTCCCTGTGCCCTTGCTTGCCACCGCTAGTCCAAACCACACCCCACCCCACCCCAGGCTCTATCAAAAATGCTTCCTCCTCTGGAACACCTAGTCCGACCTCTCCATTTTCCCTGCCTGCCCCAGCTCAGTGTCTGCTGGTGCCAGTGATGTTCTGTGCCATGCATTTGGAAACCTTCCTGTCTCGACTCTCTGGGGTCCCCTGGGAGTCTGGCATGCTCAAGATCAGAAGACATCCACCAACAAAATGATGGTGAATGTTTTCTAGGATAGGGCCGGAACTCCCACGTGGCCCACCTCTGACCTCTCAGCCACTCTTACGTATTCTGGTCAGCAGAGGAAGCCATGAGGGCCTGGCTTCCTGCCTGAGTCAGGCAACTGTTCAAGTTGAGCCACTGCCCCATAGAGGGCTCAAGTGCACCTGACCGCTGCAGGACAGCCACACCAGGAGAACAGGCTGTCCTTGGCGGCAGCAGGGACAGGCACCAGGTTTCCTGGAGCTCTTGACCATAAGAAGCCAAACTGGTGGCTAGAGCAATGGCCTGACCCCCCTTCATGACCCTTGTGCCCTGAATAAGATTCCTGGACTGATTTTGGGCTGGCACACAACCCTAACCCTCCTGTGGTAGTTAGGTAATGGCCCCCAAAGATGCCTATGTCCTCACCCCCCGAAACCTGTGACTATTATGTTCTGCAGCAGAAGGGACTTTGCAGATGTGATAAAGAAGTCTGACAGAAAAAGACTGTCTGGGGTTATTTGGGTAAACTCAGTGAAATCGCAAGGTCTTTATAGGAGGGAGGCCAGTATCAGAGCGAGAGAAGGGGTGGTGATAGAAGTGAGGTCAAAGTAATACGGTCACTGGAGGAAGGGGCTGAGAGCCCAGGAATGCAGATAGCCTCTCTCTAGAGCCCTGGAAAGAATGTGCTTCTGTGGACACCTTGATTTTTAAGCCCAGTGAGACTGATTTTGGATTTCCAACCTCTCAGTTCTAAGATGATAAATTTGTAGTGTTTCAAGTCACTAAATTTGTGGCAGCTGTAGAAAACTAATACAGATTTTGGCACCCAAAGTGGAGTGCTGCTGTAAACATCTAAAAACAGAAGTAGGTAGCTTTGGAACTGGAACCTGGAAATGGCCAGAAGCTAGAAGAATTTTGAGAAGCATGTTTTGAAAAACATTGTCTCGAGTACCTTTCTTCTGAGAGATGGCATGGCCATGGTGGAGGGATGGGGAACCCTCCTCAAGCTGCCAGCCCTACACGCTCCTCTCACTGTCTGGAGAAAGCTCGCGCTTTCTCAGAGTGAGAGGACTGGGAGGTGAGCAAGGTATCTGGAAGAATCTTTAGACATCTTGGTCTTGTAAACAGGAATGAGATGTACAGTATAAGAGTTCAAAAATCCCAGGAACCTCTTTTCTGACACCCCAACAGTCCGGGTCTTTCTGGTTGTTGTTTTTGCTTTTTGTGGTTCTTGAGCTTGAAAACCCAGCCTTGAGCACGCTAGATAAATGCTTTCCCACTGAGCTACATCCTTAGCCACCTGGCCTGTCTATGAGAGGCTGAATGGCCGAATGTACATTTGACAGAATGGAAGAGGCGAGGGGGCCTACCCTGGCCATACTGGGAGCCCTGAACTGGACTCACCTGCCACTGGTGCCAGCTGAGACAGCCCAGAGCTGCTGGCCCTCTGGGAGCCAGGTCTGGCCCGGCCCGGTGGGAGCCCAGGTCTCTGACCCACAGGTCTCCACCAGCAATTCTGTTTCTCAGCAGGGGATGTCACCTCATTGCTCCCTGCTCTGCTGGGCTGCAGCCTTCTGAGGCATGTGTCTGGGGGGATGGCGAGGCCAGAGGTCCCACTCTCTGAACTTAGGTTGCAGAGACATTTTAGGGATGTGAAGCCCACACAGAGATCCCTGTGCTACAGGTAAGGAACTTGAGGTTCAACAGGACAAGGGCTTGAGCTGAGGTCTCTGTGTGAACCTTCAGTTGGTAGCCTTTCCTCCAACTGAAGACCCCACCTTGCTTTCCGGGAATAGTCCTGCCTTTCGGAAGACAAATTCCTCTGCCTTCCTAGAAGTCAGTGTGAGGCTGATCTCTGTGAGTGCACAGTGAATGTGCGCTGGTGCTGCCTGCATCTTACTTGCCCTTGGACCTTGCAGCTGGAGGAAGGATCTGGGAGGCCCCTTGGCCCTCATCCACCTTTTTGCCCTGCAGAGCTCAGTGCTGAGGCCGCCTGGGCCTGTACACCCTCCAAGCAGAAGCAGGGGTTTCAGGGATGTCCCCAGAGGGTTTCTAGCAGCTGCTGCATAGGCTGTCTCTTGAGACACAAGGAGGACAGGCCCAGGACCTTAGTCTTGCAAGCTCTTCTGAGGCGGGCTCCAGGGAAACAGTCTTAAGCAGAGGGCTGTAAAATACGGAACTTGAGCGGTGTACCCTAAACCAAGGACATCTGGGATTATCCCAGTCCACCCGAATGGCATCCCATAAGGTAGTGATTGAACCTAGTCCTCTGGTAGCTACACAGGCAAGGACTGAACGGGTTACAGAGGTCACCTGCAGCCCAGGGCTTTGGCTCTCAGTGGGGCTCGGCAGCTTATTGTAGAGTCCCAGGGCTGACACTGGCTTCCAGGATAAAAGGGAAAGTGGCAAATCAAATACAAAATGCCAGACCTTGGGCGAGCTTCCTCTGCACCCTCCCTGGTGTCCACAGCAGAAGGGCCAGGCAGAGAGCCCCTGGGGTGGGGGTGGAGGGCGGTGGAGGTGGCTGCTGCTGTAACAAGGCCCTCCTGTGCTCTGGGTGTGGTGGGGGACTGTGAGACCTCCCAGCTCTGGTTCTCATCTGATGAGGAAGTGAGGGAGGTGAGTCCCCACCTCAGTGCAGGAGCACAGAAAGCCTCCACATCAGGGCAAGTGTCTGAGGTCCCCAGCCCTGGAGGAGGCCCTGGGAGAAGGTCCTCCACAACTCAGGACGGGTCACAGTTCCTTCTGTCTGCCTGCACTGAAATCCAGCCTTCCTCATTCTGTCCAGCCCTCCTGGCCCAGCCCCCTACAACTATGGAGGTTGCTCTTGTTCTTTCAAAACAGTTTTCCTATGAAAGTCAAACGTGTTTTTCTTTTTATCTTTTTGAGACAGGGTCTTGCTTTGCAGTTCAGACTGGTCTTTTTTTTTTTTTTTTGTGGTACTGGGGATCGAACTCAGGACCCTGCGCTTGCTAGGCAAGCGCTTATTCCACTGAGCTATATCCCCAGCCCCTCAGACTGGTCTTGAGCTCACTCTGTAGCCAGGGCTGGCCTCAAACTCCCAACGATCCTCCTGCCTCAGCTTCCCGAGTGCTGGGATTATAGGCGTGCGCCACCATGCCTGGCAAATGTTTTTCAAAAAATAAAAGCAGTATCTTAGCAGCATAAACACACTTTACAAGTTGAAATTCTTAGCATCACTGAACACAGATATCTGGATTAGGGGCTGAGATGTTCAGGTTGTTTTGCTTTGATTTTGGGTAGCACAGGACTGATGGCCCTAACTCTCATACACTCGGTTACAAACCACTGCTTCTCCAGCCCACCTGGGTCTCTGGTTGGCAGGCGTGGCAGGAAGCTTTACTGCAGGCTCAGCAGAATGGTTCTCTGTCAGAATTTGATGCTGTGCCTATGAGTTTCTGTGGGTTTTTCTAAAAGTTTTTTTTTTTTCAATAGTTAAACATATGAAAGAAAGGGAAAGAGCAAAAGGTAGAAGAGGAAGGAAGAGAAAGAACTCCTGTGGGGCAGGGCACTGGGGATGCTGAGGCAGCCGTATGACCACTCCCTCCCAGAAGTCTGCCCTGACTATTCCAGGCTCTCCCTGGAGCACCTCCTCCCACCTAGCATCTGTCACCATGTGAGACTGGGATGCGTGCTTCTGAAGAGTCCCCCGAGTGCACAACCCCCACCCGCCTCTCACCACGCACTCAGTTCTTGGTGCAGGACAGGGAAGAGTCCCAAACAGGAGAGTGAGCTAGGGGCTTCCCCAGGCTACTGGTGGTGCTTCTGAAGTGCAAGGGTGGGGACCCCGGTGCCCCTAAGAGCCTGGAGTTTCTCAGTTCTGGGTACCTTTATTTCTGAGAACTGTGCTTAGGAAACTATGCTTTGGAAAGAGAAATGAGAAGCAAAACCCCTGAAGGCCCAGCATCACACACACACCCCCTTCTGTCTTCCTTCCGCTGAGTCACAACTGAGAGCTCAGCATTTTAGCCTCCCTTAGGGTCACAGGGTGGGGCAGAATTCGGGTCAGCTAAGGACACAGCATCTAGGACAAGTCTTCCTTTCCTGCCAGCACCCCCTGCAAGAGGTCTTGAGGTTGCTGCGGGCTGTGACTGCTTCTCCAAGCTTAGGGACTAAGGCCCGCTTCTTTCCATCTCCTGTCCTATCCCTAGGCCCACTGTTCACCCATAATCATTCACTGAGCACAAATTGTAATCCAGCCCAGGCAGGTAGGATGGCTTAGGTGGGGTTCTGCCCTTGGGGAACTCACCGGCTTGGGCACACTTTCCTCTTGACAACCTCTAATGAGTGGCTGGGTCTTTGGAAATTCTCTGGTCTGAGATAAAGAGCCATGGGAAATGTTAGTCTCTGAGGCCATATCATACATGCACATCAGAGGTACCTGCATACCCTTATACAGGCATCCACATACCTGCATGTGCCTGGTGTGAGACTTGAACACTTGCCCTGTCTGTGATTCCAGGGGCCCACACAGGGCATCCCTTAGATAGGGAAATTCCAGATGCTGGAAACCAGGTCAGAGCACAGAGTGAGAGAGAGAGAGAGAGAGAGAGAGAGAGAGAGAGAGAGAAAGAGAGAGATCTCTATCTTAGGCCCAAGCACTGCCTATGAGTCACAGGAACCACAGAAGCTCAAGCACCATACCCTCATTTCATGGAAAAGAAAGTGGAAGTCCAGAGGGGGCCCCCAACTTAGTGTCATGAAGCAAGTTGGGGCAGGTCTGGGAGGGTGGTCAGCCAGACCTGGGCATCATACCCTGATATTTTTGGCCTTGTACTTGGAGATTGACATCTGAAGATCTCCTTGGCATCCCCATCTGCCACTGGGAGGTCAGGCTGGTGATTCTCCTGGAAAACCCACCGAGGACCAATCTAGGGTGCTCCTAAGCGTCAGTGACCACCCTAGAGGATTTCCCATACACCCTATGTACCTGGACCCTCATTGCCCTAGGCTTGGAGTGGGGCGTCTTTGAGCCTGAGGTGGCTGGAGACACACCCAGCCCAGCCCTTCAGACTTTGCCAGTCACACAGAGGCGGGCCCTGGAGCCCCTGCTTGAGTCACCACCTGTCCTGAGGGCCTTACTTTATAAAGGCCCTGTGCACCTTCCCAGGGCAGAGGAAGCTGCTGGTTGTTGAAGGCCCAGAGCCTGTGCTTAAGCCGGGGTGAGCTCTGGGGTTGCTGTTCCTCTATACCCTGAGCACCCTCTGGCTGGGCCTGTGTTTGGTAGGTGAGGAAAGCGGGTCCAAGCAGAGAAGCTTCGGGCTGATAGATGCTGCCCCTCACTGAAAAGTCCCAGACAGCTGGGCCTCTCTCAGTGCCCTTCCCCTCCACTCAGGCTTGGGGAGGGGCAGAGAGCCCACCCTTACCCCCAGGCGCTGAGCCCTCAGGGCTCCGCCTCCAAACCCCACCCCTGCCCAGGCTGAGCCTGGACATCCCAACCAGGGCTATGGCTCTTGCCTCTGCCTGGGGCCTCGCTGTCTCGGAGGGCGGACACAGCCAGTCACTCTCTGGGACAGCTAGCTTTTGTCCAGCAAAGGGCCGGGGCAGGAAGGGAATCAGGACTTCCCCAGCGCATCTGGCTCAGGAGCTTTGGAGATTTTCTGGGTAAAACTCGCAGGTGAGAGGAAGGGGCTCTCACCTTCCTGGCTCCCTTCCTCTCCCGAGTGTGCCCGACCCTGCTTTGCTAGTCTCAGGTGTCACACCGTTTGTAGGGCTTGTTATTCAGAGACACAGATTGGCTGGGTCTTGATGGTGCAGGGGCCATTGATGTGTACGGCTTTATCTTGGAACAAGCCACCTTTCTGATGTCTCGCGTAAGATCTGCTAGTCATTGCTTCCCTAGAATCTCTGACATGATATTTTAGCACTGGAAATAGTGACAAATTTGTCTTTTTCTTTCTAATACTTATAGTTCTTATCTATTTTCTTTGTTTTATAGCTTGACTAAGATATTCACTGTAACACTGAAAACAACTTTCTCACATGGGGATTCTGGGCCTCCTTACCAAGTACACCCACTTATGGATTTTCCATAGACAGATCTTCTCTAGTCAAAGATGGTTTGGCCTAGTCCTGGGTCTCGGAATTTTGTTTATCTTTAAAACTTATTTATTTGTATCTTTCATTCGTGAACATTTGTTGATTGCCAGGCCTACCTTCAATACTGGGGTATTTGATGGCAGGCATGGTGGCACATACCTGTAATCTCAACACTCAGGAGGCTGAGGCAGGAGGATTGTCATGAGTTTGAGGCCAGCCTGGGCTACCTAGTGAGACCCTGTCTCAAAAAACAGAACGAAATGAAACAATAACAAAATACTGGGGTGTGAAACAAAAACTGACAGCCCCGGCCATAAGGAAATTCTGGCCTAGTGGAAGAGAGAAGTGAGGAAATAGGATGGCAGGCTTGGGTTTAGGGGAGGGCATTTAGTCACCTCTGTGGGGCCCACACTGGCACCGGGTGGTCAGTGTTTAGAAAAGGGCCTGAGCATGTGCAGCACAGCCTGCAGGGGCTGGAAGAGTGCACACCCCCACACAGAGGCTCCACACAGAAGTTGCAGAGATCAGGTGAGGCTTTGTCTGACGTAGAAGCCAAATTGGCGGCAGCAGTGCCAAGGAGCTCTGAGCCACCAAGGTGGAAGAGCAGGCGACTGCGCACCCTGGCTTCCTCATCCGTGCTGAGGTGTGCTTTCTACCATCCTGCCATTGGGGACTGAGACTCAGTTGCTTGCGGAGAGAGTAAACTCACCAACACACCTGCTTTGGCTCCTTTCCCCACCTCCCTTCCCCTGCCTGTTGGGGTAGTTGTAAAGGCTGAGGTCAGACGTGGCACACTCCCACAGTCCCAGCTACTCAGGAGGCTGAGGCAGAAGGATTGCAAGTTCAAGCCCAGCAGGAGCAATTTAGAGAGATCTTGTCTCAAAAACTAAAATAAAAAAGGTCTGGGGTGTAGCTCAGCGGTAGAATACTTACTTAGCATGTGTGAGGCCCTGGGTTTGATCCCCTATATTTCCTCCACTCTCCCCACCAAAAAAATTTGGGGAGGTTAAAATTTTATCTGTCTTATAAACTAATAAGTTAGCCTATCATAACTCTCACAATTTTTGGAGGAACCACAAAATTCCTGGTTTAGAAGCAAAGTGCAGATTCCGGTACTGTCTAAGGCTGTTGATTATAATAATCATCTTGAAGAGGTTGTGGGGCACAAGGGCAGTCAGTGCCTCTGCTGGCAGGTGCAGAAACGGGGAGGGGCTGCGGAGGAGCCCCTAGCACTCTCTGGGACTTAGCATTGCCACTCAAAATGCTGTCTGCACTTGGATCTTTGTCCTGGAGTCTGCTTCTGGAGGAAAAGCTCCCCAAACAGGAGACAGCACTACATGGACATTCACAGATTTCTGTGGTGGGTCTCCTTCCTACGCTGCGAATAATGCTGGGGAGCCATGGAAAGGAAAAACTTTCTGAGCTCAGAATCCACATTTCTGTGCCTCCTGGGGGGAACTCCAGAGGCTTCTTCCC
>PVLD010016734.1:8487-44133 GCA_004027595.1 Dinomys branickii | reverse complement strand
TTTCTAAAAAAAAAAAAAAAAAAAAAAACAAAACTTAAAGTCCAGGAGGGCTTACAGTGAAATGGTCCAACCCCCTCCCCCAAAAAATCCAATCAGACTAATAAATCCTGCAAAACTATCTTTAAAAATTCATAGAGGAATAAGATATTTCTATGACAAAGAGCACCTAAAGAAATTCATGAAAAGCAAACCAGCACATCAAAAAATTCTCAGGGATATCCTAGAAAGAAGCCTAGGCCAAAGGTCTAGTAGAATGAAGATGCTAGGTAGGGTAAGAAGTTAAGCAGAAGGGAAAGCCAGGGAATCAGCAACATGAAACTAAGGCAATGACAAGAATAAGTCAATTTCTATCAGTAATAATTCCCAATCAAAAGATACAGATTGGCAAAATGGATCAAAACCAAAATTTTGGACTTCCAGGAAGATGGCGACTGGGTAGGCAGCAGAGAGGGAACCTCCCGGAGGACTGCCACCCAGACAATGGAATATAGCAATATCCGAAGGACAGAAAGGAGACAGGTATGTACCCTGAACACAGGAAGGATCTGAAATGAGAACTGAAGCCCTCGGAAAGACCAAGCAAAACCTCTTCTGGAGGAAAGGATCATAGGGCCACCATGGCACAGTCATGGGGAGAGGAGACAGAGAAGGAAGAAGCCACTGCTCCAAACACACCCTTGGCCCACGCCCTTGTTCTGGCATTCCCAGCTTCAGCTTCAGAGACCCACGCTCATGGAAGCCTCTCAACTCGGCCAGGGGAGACCAGAGTTCCGACAGCTGGTCCAAGTCTGGAGAGGAGAGGGCGCAGCCAGGAAAAGAGGCAATGGCGGTCAGGAGCAGTTGTTGAACTCAGTGTGAGGATGAGAAGTTACAACAGCCACTGAAACAATACCCACCCTGCAGCAACCTTCCTAATCAGTGCCTGGAGGCAAAGTAGAGTCAAAGCAACCAGTACACAGCCCACCACACCCGGCTCTGTGCCTGCCCCGAGGCTGTGGCCTCCTGCCTCTCCCCTGGGTGAGCAGCTACTGACGGAGAGCAGCAGGTAGCATTGGCAGCGACCCTAGAGCCGCGGTGGCTCCCAGGGATCCACCAGGGAACAGACGGGGGCTGGAGCACGGCAGCAAGAGGGAGCTGCAGATGGAGGTGGATCACACGGCCCCACACCCTTCTCACTCCAGCATCAGGCAGGAAGCATGAACTGAGTTACTTGCTTCAGCTCCCATCCTGAACTTCCTCTGCGAGCACCTTGAGCCTCAGCAGCCTGTGCAACCACCACCTGTTCCTGTCAGCAATGGGATGAATCCATGGGCTTCAGGACTCACCCCAAACTACTAATATGAGCACCAAGAGGGTCTCCTTACTGCTTGCACATATGAACCTTGCATGAACCCATAGCAACAAATTACTTGAAAAGCAGCAGTCTGGGAGTCTGAAAAACAACAACATATTCTACACAGCAGACCCGAGAAAATCCTCCAACTCTATTCTTGAACTAATCTCTAAACTCAGTACATACCCTGGACTACCACAGTGAGCACGGGTGGGGGAGATCTCATGCCCTTGTGCCCAGCATCGTAACTTCGCCCAATGCCCAGCTGTAAGGGGTGGGGAACGGCAATACTGGGAGAAGGAGGTGAAGACCTGGAATTAGGGTGCAGACCCGGTTCTCTTACTGGGTGGGGACAGCCTCCAAAGAGTCATAGGCAGCCTACAGGGAGACACTAGTGGCCTATAAGGGAACCCGGGGGCCTTGACAGGGAGTTCAGCAGCCTGAGGGGGGAGGGGGCTTCCTCCAGGCTACATGAAAACCCTGAAGACCTGAACGGGGCCTCTGGCAGCGCAGCAACAGGGTGGAGCCAGGCGGTCCGCTGTGGGCGCCCCATGGA
Organism: Dinomys branickii; assembly: GCA_004027595.1. Classification (NCBI taxonomy): domain Eukaryota; kingdom Metazoa; phylum Chordata; class Mammalia; order Rodentia; family Dinomyidae; genus Dinomys; species Dinomys branickii. The sequence continues at coordinate 42,244 of PVLD010016734.1, read as the reverse complement.
CTCGACCCGTCCTGTCCCCCCCCACAGCATGGCAACCGGGGAGAGCCGGGCGGTCTGCTGTGGGCACCCCGTGGACTCGAGCAGGCCCCCGACATCGTGGCGACACAGTGGAGCCGGGCAGTCCACTGTGAGCATTGGTGCTTTTCCACCTCCTACCATAGCAATTTGTTAAAATGTATTGGAGAGAAATCATCTTTTACCTTCCCTGAGTGTCACTGTCAGAACTTCATATTTCTTATTAAAATTTAGAGAGCTATTAGTTTTATTCCCTGAGAAAAAATTTTTAGAATTTTATTTTTCTAGAAAAACTTCATAAGTTTATCAAATTTGTAACCTATTAATGGTGATAGAGAATTGAAACTTCTAAAAGAGTAGGTCTGTTAAGAAAACAAATTTTGCCAAACCTAGTATATAGCTTGGTATTCTTGCCCTGTTTAAGGTAGGTTCCTGCTAATGGAATTTGCCCCAGCTTCTTTGTGACTGGCTCATTGCTGAACACTGTCCTTAACCATGGCATTATACTGTCTACAGTTCTGTATGGTTTCATCCATTTAAACTTTGGTAAGTGTAGTATCCTACTTTGTAACATAAAAAGCAAGTGACAGCGCAGTCCCCAGCCCACATAAATGCACACAAACCAAACCAAGAAAGCAAACAGAATTTGTATCTGGTTATCTAGAAGTTAGGAACCACTAGAAGATTGTGGTTGGATATTTGTCTCTTGAGTCAAGCATTACAAGGAAAATCTAACCATTAAAGTTTTAGTTTCTATCTTTTTTCAGAGATGGTGTTCTAAAATGCTATTGTGGATGAAATTTAATCAACTGAATTTATTAGTTTCAGAAAACTTGAAGTTTAGAAGAGATTACCAAAATCTAATAGAGTTCTGACCTATGGCAATAGCTGGACATTCTTCTTAGAAGTACTGTACTGCTTAGTTTTTCTGAGATGTGGGCTAAACCAGTTGGTTGCTGGATACATCAATTTTCCTGTTTGTAAAATGAGGTGATGGCTAATTCCTTCTCTCAAAATTAAAATTATTAAAAATACAAGAATCTAATTATAGTTCTAGAAGTGTTATTGGTTAACTTTGAGCATAGCAATTTGTATATACCCATATATGTTATAGCATAATTTGAAGCAGCTATGTCTCTTGCCAAGGTGAGAGTCCAAGGGTATAAATAAACCCAAAAGTACAGTTATTATCATAGGGAAGATGACTGATTGGGTGGTAGAACAACAGAGATGAGGGTGGAGAAAAATGGTTAATCAAATGAGCCATCATCTGTATACCTGAGTAACAAATGTGAAGATAACATGTAAGACAGCATCCTGAGCTAATTCCCACTATGTTCTCTATAATTTTGTATTTCCTCTATTGTTTTTGTGTTAATAGATGTGAAGATAACTTTATGTAATACAGCATCCAGTGCTAATTCCCTACTATATTCTATGTAATTTTGTATTTCCTGTCTTATTTATGTGTTATTCTGGTTTATATGTCTCCATTCTTTTGTCTTTAAAATTTAAAAAAAAACACCAAAATTTTTACAAATCCAATGGTATGCTGTACATTAGAAAAATATTTACCCCAAAAAGAAACTCATGAACTAAAAATCAAAGGATGGAAAATAATGTTCTATGCAATGCGAATCCTCTAAAATGCAGGTGTAGCTATCTCTGTATTCAGACAAAGTGAACTTCAAGCCAAAATTGAACAAAAGAGACAAAGAAGGTCACTACATATTAGTTATGGGAACACCAGAACAAAAAGAGATAACAATTAACATACATGCACTGAAAAACAATGCATCCAACTTCATAAAACAAATATTACTGGAGATAAATACAATTATAATGGGCGATCTCAATACCCACTATGATAAAGACAGATCATCCAGACCAGACCCCCCCCCAAAAAAATCAAGAAATAGAGTTGAACAAATCTTCAAATAAATTGATTTAATAGTTATCTACTAGTATTCCACCCAACAACACACTTGATCTGAGGCAAAAGGCCAAGAAATGATACAACCTAACAACACAATATAGCTTATTCTCAGAAGCACTTAGAACTGTTTCCATAATAGACCACATACTAGCCAATAAAGCAAACTTAAGTAAATGCAAAGCAGTTGAAATTATATCCATCAATTATATCAAGCACAATGAACTTAAAAATCAGTGGTAAAAGAAAATGAATTACACAAATGCATGGAAACTAAGCAATGCACTCTATAATAACCAATGGGTTACAGAGGTAATCAAGAAAAAAAATTAGACAGTTTGTAGAACTAAATGATAATGCCAGTACAACATCACAGAAAAACATAGCAAAAACAAAATCAAACCAAAAAACTATCACCAATATACAAAAAAGCACAATGAAATCACAATAGGACACAATAAAAGCCATTCTAGAAGCAAGTTTATATATGTGAATGCCCACATCACAAAAACAGACCAAGCCAAAATAAGTAGTCTAATGATGCACCTCAAGGCCTTGAAAAATAAGAATACAAACCCAAACCTCACAAAGGACAGAAATTACAAAGATTAGAGCTGACCTCAATAAAACTGAAACAAACAAACAAAATCAATGAATCAAGCAATTGGTCCTTCAAAAGAATAAGCAAGCCCTTAGCCAATGTAATAAAACAGCAAAGAAAAGACTCAAAATCAGTGCAATTACAAATGAAAAAAGTGAAATCAAAATGATTCCAAAATCAAGATGATTATTAACAGCTACTTTGGAAATAACTTTACATGTCAATAAATTGGAACATTCAGAAGAAATGGATAAATTCCTAGATATGTATGCATTACCAACTAAGAAAAACCCAGGTCCAGATGGATTTGCTGCTGAATTCTATAAAATCTTCAGGCAAGATCTAACACCAATACCTCTCAAGTTAATTAATGAAATTGAAAGGGAAAGCGTATTCCCAAAGTCATTCTTGGAAGCTAGCATTACCCTGATTCCAAAACCAAACAAGGATCCAACCAAAAAAGAGAATTATAGACTCATTTCATTAATGAATATAGACACAAAAATCCTCAATAACATACTGGCAAACAGTGTAACAAATCATCAAAAAGATGATTTGTGATGACCAAGTGGAGTTCATCCCAGGGATACAAGATGTTTCACCATACATTAATCAACAAATATAGTACATGACATAAATAGAAGGACAAAAATTACATGATCATCTCAATAAACACAGAAAAAGCCTTTGATGAAATCCAACATCTTCTCATGATAAAAACACTGAAGAAAACAGAAGAAAGACCACATCTCAATTTGATAAAAGCCATTTATGAAAAACCTGCCACCATTATATTAAGGGAAAACAAAAGCTTTCTCTCTAAAATCAGAAGATAAGGATGTCCACTATCACCACTTCTATTCAATACAGCACTCAAAACATCCACAAAGGCAATTAGGCAAAAAAGAAGAATAAAGGGGTATATATAGGAAGAAGTCAAATGATCATTACTTGAAGATGGCATGATCCTCTACATAGAATACCCTGAAAATTTCACCAAAAGACTTCTACAAATAACCAAATTCAGCAACATGAGAGGGTACAAAATGAACACTCGAAAATCAAGTGTCCCTCTACACCAATAATGAAGTCACTGAAAATCTAGGGGAAAAAAATACCATTCACAATAGCACCAAGAGAAACTGAATATTTAGGAGTTCAACCAAGGATGCAAAAGACCTCTACAATGAAAACTATAGTACTCTGAACAAGGAAATCAAAGTAGACATCATAAAATGCAAAGATATCCCCTGTTCCTGGACAGACAGCACCAATATAATCAAAATGGCCATATGTGCAAAATTTATACAGAGATTTTATGCAATCCCAATCAAAATACCAACAGCATTCTTCACAGAACTAGAGAAAATAATCCTAAAATGCATATGATGCTAGAAGAGAACCAAAAGAGCAAAAGCATCCTGGATAACAAAACCAAAGTGGGAGGGGCATCACAATCCCAGACTTGAAGTTATATTATAAAGCTATGGTAATAAAAACAGCATAAAAGCAGATATAATTATCAATGGAAGAGAAGAGAGGATGCAGAAACAATCCCAACCACATTCAACTATTTGCTCTTTGATGAAGAGATCAAAAACACACATTGGAACAAAGGTAGCCCATAAAAGGTGTTCGGAAAACTGGCTATCACATGCCAGAGATTGAATCTAGACCTGTACCTCTAACCATCTACTAAACTAAAATCAAGATGAATCGAAGATCTAAATGTTAAAACAGAAACAACCTACTGGAAAATAAAATAGGTAAAACTCTTAAGGTCACAGGTGTACACAAAGACTTTCTGAGCAGAATCCTGAGTGCATAGAAAATAGTACCAAGAATCAACAAATGGGATCACATCAAATTAAAAACTTCTGTGAGGCAAAAGAAACAAGAGAATGAAAAAGACAACTTAGAGAATGGCAAAAACATTTTGCCAGCAATTCTACAGAGCACTCATATCTGAATGTACAGAAAACTCAAAACAGGAGACCCCTAAAATAAAACAATCAAAAAATGGGCAACCGAAATGAATAGACGCCTCTCAAGAGAAGTAGGAATGGCCAATAAATGTATAAAGAACCGTTTAGAGAAATGCAATTTAAAATGATAGGGCAAGAGAGACTTCATTTTCTTTTTGTAACTCCACTTTAAAGGTCACTTAAACTTTAGAAGAACTAACTCCTTACACCTTCCTTTTAGTTAACCATAAAACCATAAGAAGAGGAACAAGTCTTTTATTTAGAGGAACCAATACATAAAACAAATTGTGAGTAAGCTAAGATTAACTGCATCCTGCCTAACAAACACCTGGGAAGTGTAAATCTTGTGACCTTTTGTTAGAGACCCTTAGAATGTGAGTACCATGAACTGGAAGCAACGTCTAGATCAGGACCAACATTTTGTTTTCTGACTCTTTCTCAGAGTGTTAGTTGCCAGCTCCAATAAAGTTTTGTTTGTTCCTATATTCGGTCTCTCATGGGTGCTTTCTCACTGAATTTTGCCATAACAAAAACAAACTGAGATTCCACATTACCCCCAAAAGAATAGCCATCATTAAGAAATCAAATAATGTCAGGCATGGTGGTGCACACCTCTAATTCCAGCACTGGGCAAACTGAGGCATGAGGACTGCTGTTGAGTTTGAGGCCAGCCTGGGCTACATACTGCATTCAAGATCAGTTTGAACTATATAGTGACACCTTGTCTCCAAAACAAGACCCCCCATAAAGAAAAATCAAATAGTAACAAAGGCTGGCAAGACTGCAGGGAGAAAGGAATCCCTTTACATCAGTGAGGATGTAAACTAGTACAACCACTATGTAAATCAATATGGAGATTCCACAAAAAACTAAAACTAGAAATTCCACTTGAACCAGCTATTCACCTTCTAGGTATCTTCCCAAGAGTTAATGACATCGTATTACAGGGACTCATTCCCACGTTCATAACAGCACACTTTACAACAGCTTAATCTTGTAAGTAGCCTGTAAGTCCATCAACAGATGAATGGATAAAGAAAATGTGGTATTTACACACAGTGAGGACATAGGCCACAGAGATAGAGTCATTTGTAGGAAAATGGATGCAGCCTGAGACCATGATCTTTTTTTCCCCGTAAGTATAAATACTTTATTTCAATTAAAGGCAGCAGAAATATATGACAAGAGGTTTTGATAATTACAGAGACAATGAAAAATCCCATTCTATTAATTTTTAGACCTTCAACATCTCAAACTGAGACCATAATTTTAGTGAAATAAATCAGACACACAAGCTTAAATATCGCATGATTTCTCCTATATAAGAAACCCAAACTATAAATAAAAAGCAAAATAAAAGGTAACAGGAAGTAGAGAGATAATCTTTCTCAAATGAGAAGGGGATCAAAAGATGGAAGGAGGGCCAGCAGCACGGTATAGCTCAGCAGCATGGTGGCTGCGTGGTAAGCACAAGGTCCTGAGTTCAGTATCTGGTTCAAAAAAAAAAAAAAGATGGAGAGGAAGAGGATGAAAAAAGAAATTAAGGGCTGGGGTTATAGCTCAGTGGAATAAGCGCCTGCCTAGCAAGCGCAGGGTCCTGAGTTCGATCCCCAGTACCGCAAAAAAAAAAAAAAAAAGAAAAGAAATTAAGATACGTTATGCACATGCACCAACTCCCTACAAGGAATGTAAACATTAGGTACTACAAATATGTACTAATAAAAATGTTTAATATTTTTAAAAATCTTCACCATTTAAAAAGTCCTAGAGATAACAGAAAAACACTATAAACAGTCTTTGATGGAGATAATACTGTGTAGAAAAACAAATATCAAGAACCCTAATTTTCAAAAGTTTTTCAGCAGAATGGGACTTTGAGAGGAAGTTTTAGAAGCTTATTTTGCTAATACTTTTTTTTGGTGGTGGTAGTGATCAAGCTTGCGGCCTCATACATACTAGGTAAATACCGTACTCCATCAATGAGCTATATCCCCAGCCCCAATATGTTACTTTTATATATGTGCACAACAGTAAATGCTATTTTTAAAAATTCAATAGTTAGATATTTAAATGTTTTGTTTTTATGATACTAGGGACTGAAGTCAGGGCCTTTGTGCTAAGCTACATCCCCAGGCCTTTATTTTTTATTTTGAGAAAGTTTTGCTAAGTCAAAAGTTTTGCTAAATTGTCAATCTTGTGATCCACTTGCCTATGCCTCCCAGAATCCTGGAACTGAGGAATGCACTGCCCCACCCAGTTAAAATACTCTTTCATAGTCAGTATAAATAAATTTATAAGAAGGAAAAACATCACTAAGTATGATATAATTGTCAAAGTTTTTCTTTTTAATGGACTCAAAAATAATGATACATGTACAAGTGATAGAGACAGACTCAACAGGATTGCTGTACATAATGGCTGTGTAACACACACTGTTCAAACACACATGGAACATTTACACAAACCAACTGCGAACTACTCCATTAACACATTGCCATTGGTTTGAACCACTAGTGGTATATGCATGACTGCCTATCAGAACTTTCCTCCTACTGGTACAAATGGATCTAATCACTTTTATCAGTCTTTTTAATAACAAAACTCTCCCAGTGTTGCCCAGCAGCAAGACACATGAATTATGGCCCCCTTGTAAACATGTTTAAAAAATAATGGCATGGAAGGGCAACTCAGTGACAGAACACTTGCCTAACATTTTCAAGGTCCTGAGTTAGATCCCTAGGACAACTATCACCACTATAACAACAACGAAGTCAATAAATTTCAAAGGACTAGTGTGGTATATAAAGCATCTTTGCTCACCTTACTATAATAGAATGGGAGATGAGCAAAGGGCATAGAAGTTTTTATTTGAGAAAAGGGCATAGTGGTGCATGCCTGTAATCCCAGCACTCAGGAGACTGAGGCCGAAAGATTACCCTAAATTCAAGGCCACCTTGGGCTACGTAGTGAATTTAAAGTCAGCCTGAACTGAATATTGAGACCTGTCTCCAAACAAAAAACATTTCATTAACACAAGAAAAGTAAGTTCAAGAGAACTATACAGCATGGTGAATATAGTTACTAAGAATATGCTACATACTTGAACATTTGTGGTAGTATGGCTCCTAAGTGTTATGAAAAAGGGTATGAGAAGTGATGGATATGGTTAATGGCATGATGCAATCATTTCATAATACATACAATGTATTATGTATCACATACATTGTACAACATAAACAAACTTTTTTTACTTGTCAACTGTATCTTAAAAATGGAAAACAATTGTGTTGGTTTGGGGCTTATTTTGCAAGGTGAAGAAGTATAGTAGGAAATCTGTCCACACACTATAGACCGGGAATCCAGCTAAGGGCCTGGATCCCGCAATAATGTCCTACATGTTGTTCAGTTGAAGACGTAGAGCCCATACCAATGCCTCCCATGAATCCAACTGGAGGCCCAGAGCCCACAACAATATCTCATGCAGGCCTATTTCACATTGTCCTTAAATTTTCACATCTGAGCCAGGTGTGGTAGCACACACCTATAATCCCAACATTCTGAGAGGCTGAGGCAGGAAGATCTCAAGTTTGAGACTAACCTGGGCAACTCAGTGAGATCCTGTCTCAAAATTAAAAAGTGTTGGGGATGTCCCTAAACACAAAGACCCTAAGGTGAATTGCTAGTAATACTTAGTACAAATCTACATTTAAATAACTGATGTTTTTCAATCCTTGATAGAGGGAAGGACAAATTTCCTTCTCAAAGTCATTAAAATAGCATCCAAGAACCTGCCAAACATAGAATCAATGCTAATTAATGTCATACAACTGCAAGAAATGCTTACTTTGAAAAGGAATAAAGTTTTTCCTTAGTCTATAATTTGTGTAGCAGGCAAAAAAATTACTAAATAAAAGACTTATGAGAAACTGAAAAAAAATTAGTAACTACTATGACACTTTTGAACATTACTGCTATTATTCTTTTAGCTATCCTTCTACCTTAAGTATCCCCATCTGACAGTGAAGGAAATATTCTAGCAATAAACTAGGAAATAAAACAACCATTGTGAGTTTTTAAAATATCTGCTTTGCCTTTACATAATGCTGCATGTTACATATGTGTGTTTATATGCACAGAGTATACATGCTTCAAGAAAAAAAAACAGTATGATGTTTTCTCAACTGATGATGTTATCCAATTATGGGGGACTCTGGAGGATGTCATATATCACAGAAAACCCACTACCATGCCAGCTCTTAGAGAAGAAATTGAACATGCATGTGCAAGAACCTTTATGCAGGAACCCAAGCAGCAGTTCACTGTACTAATAAATGTCTGTAAGCTATTAATCACCACTTTGAGCATCTCTGACAATTGTAGAGCCCAAAGGAACTTGTATGTATCTCATGATGTCTCAGTAAAGTTAGTATAAAAATATTTATGCAAGTTTTCCATTTCTTGAAGTATGCATAGCTTTTTTAGATGGAATATATATATATATATATATATATATAGTTATATAGTTATATATATAGTTATATATATATATATATATTCAGCACCTGCCTGGCAAGCACAAGGTTCTGAGTTCAACTCCTGGCATCAAAAAGAAGAGATACATATCTTTATCTCAATGAGGAAAAATTAACCATACACACACACACATATACACACACACACACATCTATATCACACACTTCTTGCTTGATGATATGGCAAACCACCAAGCAAGAGAGGAATCTCCACAGTAAACTGTCTTACTGAATGCAGGCATAAAGAACAGTTTACTCCCTGGTTCTATACAGTAAAACTACAAAAAGCCAAGAATTTAGACAGCTCTCTGAAACCCACATCAAAAGTGTTTTAATTGGAGTCATTGATTCTACATCTTTTCTAGCAATTTCTCACAATGTGACCTACAGATCTTCTCTACCAGAATCACCTGAAATACCTGCCCAATATAGAATTCTCAGACCCTAGTCCATGACTGTCAAATCTGAACTTGGATGCCTAGGAATCTAAATTTTAAAAAGCTTCCCAAATGATTCTTGAACAGTGAAATTTAACCAGTGCCAAAATGTTGCAATGAACCTATCAGTCCTTAACTTATGAACACGGAGGACTAATACAGAAGCAGTGTGACTTAGTAGTTAAGGTACTGAATCCTGCAGCCATACTACCTGCCTCAAATCTTATCACTCCCACTAACTGGCTGTAAGACCTTTGTAAATTACATAAACTCACTACTCTATGTCTGTTTCATCACCTGTAAATGTAACACTACTGCCTTCTCAAAAAGCTAATCAAAGCTGGGCCTGATAGTGCATGCCTGTAATCCCAGCACTTGGGAAGCTGAGGCAGGAGGATCCTTGTGAGTTTAGGGCTAGCCTGGGCTACAAAGTGAGTTCAAAATCAGCCTGAATTGCATAGTGAGACCCTGTCTCAAAAAGACTGGTGGTGGGGAGAGGTAATCAGAATCTTTTATTTTATTTGAAATTTCAAAATAAGTATTCCATCCTATAGCAGAAAGTATTTTAAGATCTTGAAAGATACATATCTTGGGCTGGGGATGTAGCTCAGTGGTACAAGCATGTGCCTGGCAAGCACATGGTCCTGAGTTTGATTCCTGGTACCGAAAAATAAAAAAGATACATATCTTTATCTCAATCAGGAAAAATTAACAATAGACATTAAGACTTTCTACCTTAAATAAAAAATAAAACAAGATAAATAGATTTTTACATCAAACCTGATCAATTGCTACTTTTTATATCCAGAAATTAGGGTTGGAGGAAGAGCAGAAATGGCTTCACAAACACATATGAATAAAAACTATGTAAAGACACTTGGAAGATAGTTTGGCAGTTCCTCACAAAACTAAACATAGTCTTAAAATATGAACCAGCAATTACTCTCCTAGGAATTTATCCAATTTGAAAACTACATCCACATGAAAAACTGTCCATGAATGTTTACAGCAGCTGTATTCATAATTGTCCAAAACTAGAAACAGCCACAATGTCTTTCAATAGGTAAATGAATAAAGAAGCACATATGTTCACATGATGGAATATTATTCAGTGATAATAAGAAATGAGCTATGAAGCAGTGAGAAGACATGGAGGAAACAAGTGCATTCTGCCAAGTGAAAGAAGCCAGTCTGAAGGGTTAGGGGTGTGGCTGAATAGTAAACCACTTACCTCCCATGCACAAGGGCCTGTGTTCAGCAGGGATGAGGCAGATCTGAAAATGACACACACTACAACTGTATAACATCCTGGAAAAGGAAAAGTATAGAGACAATAAAAGCATCCTTGTTTGCCAGAGGCTGAATGGTCAAAGGGAGAGATGAGATGAATGGGCAAAACACAGAGGAATCTTGGGGCAATTAAATTTTCCTGTATGACACCATAAACGTGGAAACATTTGTTAAAACTCAAAGAAGTATGAACTTTAGTTAATAGTGTATCAACATCGGCTCATCAAGTATAGCAAATGTACTACAATAATGTAAAATGTTAATATGGAAAACTAAGCCAAGCACAGAGCTACAGTCCTATAGTCTCAGCCATGCAGGAGGCTGAAGCAAGAGGATGACTTTGAGCATAATAAAGAAACACTGAGGTAGAGTGGAACAAATGAGACCTCTGCACTATAGTATCTGCTCTATTTTTACGTAAATCTAAATCCGTTCTAAAAAAAAAAAGTCTGTGAGGGGGGAATTGTATATTAATAACTTAAATGTCACCCAAAGCTACCAAGTAATATTCTAAAACAACTTTGTGAATGTCATCTCTGACAAGTGAATCAACTCAAATTTCCAACAAACTCTCTTGAAGATCCAATAGAAGATGAAAAGACTGGATTCAAATGAGATTTTCCACCATTATCAAATAATGCTAGCTAATGCTTAAGATTAGGTTCCACTGCAAGCTATCTACGAAAACTCCACCCTTGAGAACTTCATTTAGATGTGAAGATAAAAGCAGTTTTAGAACCAATTTCCTAAGTCCATAGAATTTTGTCTGAAAATATATGAAATGTGAATCAACAACCATGCTGCCAGTGCCCCAAGTGTGTAAGTCAGTGTTTTTCCTTGAGATTATTTTATGTCTCTGGTGGATTTTGATGCAACCTCACACATCACCTAGAGCAATGGTCCCCAAGCATAGCAAAGTGGTACTTTTAGTTCCACAACAGCTTTATATATCTTTCAAAAAGAAACAGTTGAATACTGGTGAAATACCTAAATATGCTTAACCAGCACCAAAAAGAAGCAGCAATAATTTAATCTTTGATAATATATAAAGTCTTCAATTTGACATGTGATTACAAAATGGACAAATAAGTATTCTACAATTTATTCTCAACTTCATTTCCATGTGAAATTTTGGCAGTATTCACAAAAATACAGAACATATCATATCTCTTTCTTCCCTGACACACAGATGGCTTTCCACAGGGCTCAGAACAAAATCCAACCTCCTGGCCTGGGCCTTTGAAACCCTACTTGACCCCACCCATTGGACCCCACACTGCTTTTATCTGGGCACTGCTCCTCCCCACTGGTGAACCACTCTCCTATTTACCCAGCTCTCTCCAACTTCTCACAGGTCCCTCCGCTGGCTTCCTTCCTTCCACCCCTTGAGACTTCTGCTCCAAAGTGGCCAACCCTAGTCACCCTGTCAATGATCTCCAGCTCCTTGCACAAGCACTGTCCCTTAGTAAGACATCACCGTTGGGTGGTGATAGTCATTGTGTTTCACTGAGCTTATCACTGTCCAAGTGTTTTCGAAACAGTGGAGAATGAGAACAATGCATGAGCTGGAGTAACACTGCTGATTTTGACTTCTGGTTCTGCCACTTGGCTAGCTGTATGACACTACATACCTATGCTTTGCTTTTCCATTTAAAAATATTTTTAATTTTAAATTGTGGTTCTAAAAAAAGCACATCACATACAATTTGCCAACTTAACCATTTTTAAGAGTACAATTTAGTAGTGTTAATTATATTCATGTTATATGCAAATATCACCACTATCTTTTGTTGTTATTGTTGTTTGTTTTTTGAGACAGGATCCCACTATGCAGCTGGCTTTGAACTCACTATGTAGCCCAGACTGGCCTCTAACTCTCAGCAATCTTCCTGCCTCAGTCTTCTGACAACTGGGATTATTAGAGACATGCACCACCACTCCCAGTAAACATCACCATCATCTGTGTTTATTTTTTCATCTTGCAAAACTGGAACTCTTGTTTCCATTAAACACTAACTTTCCCATTCGATCTCTCCCAACCCCGGAAACCATTATTGAATGTTCTGTCTCTAGGAACCTTAATTATATTTTCATAGTAATTGTTCAATTTTATACTCCCACTAGCAGTATACAAAGTTGTCTCAACTTTCTTTCTTCAAGGTTTTGCTAAATTGCCCCAGCTAGACTTGAATTTGTCAGCTTCCACAGGAATCTACCACCATGCCTAGCCTCTCAACTTTCATAAAAATAATACTATTTTGTCAGTCTGTTGTTCATGAAATGTTATGAATTAATATTATCAGTAGCATCCTATTAATGCTATTTGTCCCCAGTGAGAACTTCCAAGCATGGATCCCACCAGCCTTGTTCATTACTGAATTTCCAGCACCAAGGAACTGTGAGTATAGTAGTTACTCCAATATTTGGTGAATTGTAAGAGTACACAGAACAGAGGTTTTGTACAAAAATCAATCAAGGGATAAAAGATTTTATTTTGCAATTTATACATCTTTTTTGATACATTTTCACGCTTTTAGCGAATTCTTAAAAATAGATTCCAATACTTTCCATTATCAACAGTGTAGAAAGCAGGGTATGGGGAAGGGAAAACCATTCCCATTGGCACTTTAATAAGCCTTGCAAATTTCATCTCAAATAACTTTAAAGTCAAGATGGCATTCATAGCCAGGCACGGTGATGTATGTCTATAATCTCAGCACTTTGGAGGCTGAGGCAATAGGATTGCTGCTAGTTTAAGTCCTGCCTGGGCTCTCCAGTGACTTTAAGGCCAGCCTGAACTACATAGCAAGAACCTGTCTCAAAAAAAAACAAAACAAAACAAAAAAACTTTTAATATCCTTGGCCCTCAACTCCCAGCAACTTGGAGAAGCAATGGTCAAGGCAGGGCCCATTTCCTGTGTGACTCTTGCCTTCTCTGATTTCTTCCAGTCCCAAGGACACAATCTCATCCACTTTTCCAGATGCCTCAGCTGATTCAAGATTACCCTCAAAAGATAATCATTGTTGCTTTGACCAGCAAAACAAGACCCTGTATCTCAGGGGCCCATAGCTGAGGGGAGACCACTCTGTATGTCTTCCCACCCCACCCCAACAGAACTCAACTCCTCACAGTCTCTAAGCAGCACAGCCAAACACACGGGTGGACGCTGGGAGCTCTTGGTGGCCTTTTAACAAGGCTTATGGGATGCATGAGAGAAGGAAAAGACAGCAACATATTCTTCTTGCTTAATAGTAATAACTGGAACTTTTCAGGAAACATTTTGATTGATTCAAAGTTTATGAAGCACCCATCTTGATCACATGAATAAGATTTTCTAAAAGGTCAAAAGAATAATATATACAACACTGAAATGTCTAAGAAGGACTGACAGATGATATCAAAACTGAATAATTTATTCTCAAAATAACGTAAAAAGGGCTGGGGATCTAGCTCAATGCTGGGGTGGGGGGCATTTTATTAGTTATTAGAGAATTCCAGATCTCTAAATCTTTTGTCATTGTTGTTGTTTATTTCTTTTTTTCTCCAGTACTGAAGATTAAACCAAGGGCCTCATATATGTTGGGCAAGTGGGTTACCGCTTTTTATTTTTAATTTTTTTTTAGAGAGGGTCTCTCTTAATTACCCAGGCTAGCCATGAACTTTTGATCTTCCTGAATTGGCTTCTCAGGCAGCTAGGATTACAGGCATGTGTCACCATATTCAATTCTAAATTATTTTTTAATGACATTCTTGGTTAATTTTCTATACAAGGAATGCTTTGCGAAAAAAAAAGTTACTTTTATTTTCTGCTCAAATATTAGTAAGTATTCCCAAATAAGCTACACCATCTGGATTTTCAAACCATACAAACTGGTGCTACTTCCAAAAGGAGTACATCACATGCCTTCAGTGCTAGAGTCCTTGATGGGAACTGGCACCTCATAGGGCCACAGTCCTCTTGGCATGCCAGTCCACAGGATGGCCTCAGAAGATAAACAGATTACTCCACTCTCACTAAACCATATGAAAAATTTTCAAAGTTAACAAGCATTGAGCAAGAATAACTTGCTATTTCAAGAAACAAGTAGGACCTCTAAGATCCACTGTCCCCTTCTAATCTGACTGGAAGGACACATAAGATTGACACCACTTCTCCCATTCAGATAAAGTCATCAACTACAATAAAAGCTGATTTAAGGTTGATTTAAGCTGTCGCTAGCCATTCTCTCTGTAGAAGGCTGTGTTTTTTCACCAACATAGGTAAGGAGCCTCTAGTCACATTACCAGTATAAAGAAAAATGAACAAGAAACGAGAACAGGAGAAAAACATTTTCTAAGTCAGCCTCCAAAGTGCTCAGATTATAGGAAAGTGCCGGGAAATAACATTTCTTGACTTTGATCATCACACAGAAGAGTTAAGGTTCTTCTGCCCAAAGATAAAGAATTATAATCAAACCTACTTAACACAAAGCCCCAGTTATTTTGCACATGGAGAAAATGGTCTGGGATACCCTTCTTATTTTGAAATGTGTCTGTTCCTGCTCAAGCACTTTCAAAGGGTACTGGCAAGATGTGGCCCTGCTGAGTCCCAATATGGACCACCTGAGTCAACAAAGAAAACCCCAGGGAGCAGACAAGAAGGTTCTTGATTATTCCTTCAGATGTAATGAGCCAAGAGCAGGAGATGATCCAACAGCTTACAGGGCACTCAAGACTCTACAGAGGTACACAGAATTTCCCCCAACACAAACGAGGACAAGAAAGGTGAGCTGGAAAAATATTTTCCAAACTTTGACTGAAAACTTAAAAGTTGACCAAACAAACCTACAAATTCAAGAAGCTAAACAAATTCAAACAGGATTAACCCAGAGATCTACATCCAGAAACATGATACATATACTTCTAAAGGAGAAATTGAAATCAGCCATAGAAAATAATGCACTGCTCAAAGGAAAAAGACAACTAGAATGTCAGTAGATTTCTCATGTAAACCATCATGGTCAGAGGAAGTACCATAACATTTTTCAAGTGAAGAAAGAAAGGAACTGTCACCCCTAAAATACTATACCTAGGAAAAGTATCCTTTGGCAGGAAAGATGAAATTGAGACATTCTAAAACAAAGGGAAGTTTAAAAGAATTGTCACCAGCAGACCCACACTGAAAATATGGCAAGATGAAGTTCTCTAAACAGAAAGGAAATAATGAAGGAAGGGATCTTAGGTAAATAGAAAAGCCTAAAAAACTGAAAGAGTAAAATCCTATGTATATACAAAAACTTTGCTTCTCCTCTTATATTTCCTAAATTGTCTGAAGGTTCAGGCAAAAAACAGATGTAGTTATCAATGTATTTAATAAAATTATGTCATAAATTTGGGAGCGTGAGGGGCAAATGGGAAGTTTCTATATCTGATTTGAACTGGTGAAATAATGACTATTAGACTAAATTATTTAATTATGTATTATATATAGTGTCTTGGTTACTTTTTTCTTCTTCCTGTGACAAAATACCATTGCATAGCTAGCACACCCATAATCCCAGCAAACTATTTGCCCTAGGGCGGGTATAGCTCTCACACCCATAAACCCAGCATTGGATCATGGATCAGTCATAAATCCTAAAAGCCACCCCATAACCGCATGAGGATTTGGGGGGACATGCAGACACAAACCATAACATATAGCATGGTATTATAGTTTAGATCTGAACTGTCCCTCTAAAGTTTTATATGCTCAGGGTGGAGATTTTGGAAGATGAGTGGATCATGGGGCACTATGCTCATCAGATGAATGTGTCAATAAGGTGTTGGGCCTGGTCAGAAAAAGTGGCTCACTGGAGGCATGACCTGGATCCCAGGATCCTCCCTTCTCTCTGCTTCCTGGCTGCCACTGGGGGGGTGCAGCCTTCCTCAGCCAGGCCCTTCCACCACGCTGTTTCCACCTTGGAGTCAACCCATCATACATGGGCTAAACACTTTGAAATCAGGAGTCAAAAGAAAGCTCTTCTCTTTTAAATTACAATGTCAGGTATTTTGTCCCAGTGAAAAGAAAGTAACTAATGCACATGGATATATATATGTGGTACACATACACATAACCTCTCTGGAGTAACTAATAAAAAAATTACAAAAAGATACTCTAAAATCAATATACATGTAGCAATTTGAAGTTCTATTAAGTATTTGAATAATTCACATGCAAAAGAGAAAGAAAACAGAAAACAAAAAAATGAAACAGCAAGCCATTAGTCCTAATACTTCAATAATCACCTTAAGTGTCTATATCAATTAAAAAACCAAACTGGCAAAACAGAATTTTTACATATACATCATGATATCTATAAGAAACTCATTTCAAATACAATAATATATCATGTTTGAAGATATTTGTTAAAATTAAAAGGATGGAAGAAACATGTCTTCCAAATAACAGAAAGTAGGAGTGGCTATCCTAGTATCAGCTATAGCAGACTTCAAAGTAAAGATAATTAGAAGATACAGATAGGCATTATATAATGATAAAAAGTCAATCCATCAACTAGACCATTTCTAAATGTGTATACACCAAACAACAGAGCTGCAAAATATCTGACTCCAACAACAGAACTAAAAGAAGAAATAGACAAATCAGTAATTGTACACTTGGAGATTCCAATGCCATTTTCTCAACACTTAATAGAATAATTACACAGAAAATCAGCAAGGCTAGAGAACTGAATACCACTCCCACTAGCAGCACAATCCTTTTCGTTTCAAGAACACTGCACAGGTTAAACATCCCTAGTACAAAAATCCACACCCTAAATGCTCTGAATGCAAAACTTTTTTGAGTGCCAACATAATAGATTCAGATCTTAGAATTCCTATTAGGGGTACTCAACCAGAATGCACAAATGTATTTCAAAATCAGAAAAACTCTGAAATATGAAACACTCCTGGGCCCAAGAATTTCAGATAAAGGATACTCAACCAGTAGTAGACTGAATGTTGATGTTGCCCCTCCAGAACCCCCACAGTCACCCAGGTGTAGCGGTGCACCCCTGTAATCCCAGCACTCTGGAGACTGGGGCAGGTAGATCACTAGTTTATGTCTAATTGAGACAACTTAATGACACTGTCTCAAAATAAAAAATAAAAAACAGTGCTGGGAAAATAGCACAGTGGTAAAACACCCCTGGGTTTGATCCCTAGGATCACCAAAAATAAATAAATAAACACAAAGACAGGGCAAATATACGCCATCTGACACCTTTATTTTTGCCCAGTAAAGCTGATTTTGGTCTTATTACCTCCTGTACAAGAATAAATGTTATTCTAAGCCACAACATTTGTGCCAATTTGTTACAGCATCCATAGGAAATACAGATTTGAATACTTCGAACTAGGGTGCTGCTGCAGCAAATGCCTAAAAACTTCAAACTGATTTTTGAATTATAAGGGGCAGAGGCTAAAAAATATTGGAGAGAATGATTAAAAAAGTTGAGATTGTTTTCAACAATTTTTTAGTAAAAGTAAAAAGTCTGCTACTAAGGACTCAGGAAGAAATCAGAAGCACAGTTAAGAAAGTCTGTATATTTCAGAGAATATCCAAATTGACATAGACATACTACAATATAAAAGTGGACATTGCTGGGCATGGTGGTGCATGCCTATAACCAGCACTCAGGAGGCTGAGGCAGGAGAATTGTTGCAAGTTCAAGACCAGCCTGGGCTACAAAGTGAGCTCAAGGCCAGCCTGAACTGCATAGCAAGACTGTGTCTCAAAAAGACAAAAAAAAAAAAAAGACATTAAATGTACTACTGGTGAAGTACAGGTACATGCTTTTGGATACTATTATATACTGGCAGAAAGCTTGGCTTGTGTCCTATAGTTGTGTGGAGAGCAGATCGTGTAATAACTTGCAACCTATATTCAATTTCCAAGTAGTACATAAAAGGGCCAACCTGGTTCCTTCTTGTTGCTTACTGTAAAATGTGAGAGGAAAACAACAAATTGAGGGAGAAACTATTACATAAAAGGGAATCAGGAATGAATTTAGGAGAATCTCAGCCTATCCAAACTATAAAAGACAATATTAAAAAATAAAATACCTTAGTGTAAATATATTTTTTAAAAATGTACAAGACTTATTTGTTGAAAGTTACACTGATAAAAGAAAGAAAAAAAATCTGAATGAAGAGATATCCCAAGTTCATGGATTGGAAGACTAACCATACTTAAAGATGTCAATTGCCCAATTCACAGGTTTAATGTCATTCCTCTAAAAATTCTGGTTTTGTAGATATAGCAATGATGAACACAGCTAGAACAAGTTCTAAAAAGACAAATAGCAATGACGATTAAAATTAAAGTAGCTGGAGTAAGTTTGAAGAAGACAAATTGGAGGAATCACTCTCCTTAATTTCAAGACATATTATTCAATACTGTGCTATTAACAGCTAGAGACAGATCAACAGAACACAAAAGACCTCACACTCATTGCCAACTAATCTTCGACAAAATTGCAAAACTAATTCAGTAAAGAAGCAATATTCTTTACACCAGATTGTGCTGGAATCGTATATCCATACACAAAATAATGAACCTTGACCTAAACATCACAGTTTACAGAAAAACTAACTCAAAGTAGATCATATGTTTAAATGTACAATTATAAAATTTGCAGAAGTAAACAAAGAAAATCTTCAAAAGCCAGGAAAAGAGTTCCTAGACATGAGATCACCATGATTGAGAATCTTTTTTGGGGGGGGGGGCGCCACGGGTGTGTGTCAACAAGCTGGACAATGACCTCATCAAAATTAAGAACTTTTGCTCTAAAAAGGGTTAAGCAGTAAAAACATGCACTACAGACTGGAACAAAGTATTTGCAAGCCACACATCTGATAAACATCTCAGATTTATAAATGATTACTCAACAGTAAAAAGGAAACAATTCAAACAGAAAATAGGCAAAACACATGAAACATTTTACCACAGAAATTGACAAAGCATAAAAAGAAGTTCAACCTTAATAATTCACAAACTAAGACCACAATGGGTTATTACCATACAGCTATCAGAATAGCCAAATTATCTGTCTACCTATTTGCAGTACCAGGGATTGAATCCAGGGCCTTCCCACTGAGCTACATCCACCAGCCACTTTTTATTTTGAGATAGGGTCTTGCTGAGTTGTCCAGGCTGAGCCCAAACTTGTGATCCTCCTGGCCTGTGCTACCATGCCTTGCTTAAAACTTAAAATACTGACAATACCAGAGAACAGCAAATATGTAGAGAATCAGGATCTTGCATACATTGCTGGTAAGAATATAAAAATGGCACAGCCCTCTGGAAAGTAATTTAGCAGTTTCTTAAAATATACACTTACTATATGAACTAGTAATTCTACTCCTGGCCATTTATCTCAGAGAACTTAAAACATATGTCCACACAAAAATCTTACACAAATCATAACACCTTTCCCTGTGGGTCCAAAGACCAGAAATTACCATAGTGGATAAATAAAATTGTGAAACATGATACCATAAAATATTATTTAAAAATGAATGAAGTATTCATACATGCAACAATTTGGATGGATTATAAGGACACCATGCTGAGATTTGCAAGCCAATTTCAGAAGGTTACATACTATATGATCACATTCCTATAACATTTTCAAACTGATAAGATTATACAGATGGCAAACAGATTAGCCATTGTGTGGTGATAAGGATGGTTGGGGAATGGACAGCTAGGTAACAAAGATGGAGGTCTTTGTGTAAAGAAACGGTTCTGTATGTTGATAATAAGAGTGATTACATGAATCTACACATGTTGTAAGATAACACAAAACTATATATACCAGGGAGGCAGACATTTGCAGGAGAGAAGGGGATCTGGCAATGGAGGAACAGGGGATAGAAAGAGGCCAGAAGGTGGGGCTGGGGATATAGCTCAGTGGAATAAGCGCTTGCCTCGCAAGTGCAGGGTCCTGAGTTCGATCCCCAGTACCGCAAAAAAAAAAAAAAAGAAAGAGGCCAGAAGGAAGGGAAAAAGGAAATAGAAATGACTGATCATATATATATATATATATATATATATATATATACATATATATATATAAAATCCCCAAGATGAATGTTTGATGTATCACAAACATGTATCAATAAAAATAATAAAAAAGAACTATACACACACTTTACACCAAAGTCAGTTTCCTCATCTTAATACTGAATTATAGGTACATAAAATGCAATACTGTATTACAGTTACGTAAGATGAAACCAATATAGGAAATGGGTGAGAGACTACCTCTCTGTATTAAACTTCACAATTTTCAGTGAATCTTGATTAGTTCAAAATAAAAAAATTAAACCAACTAAACAATCAACCAATAAACAAAAACCCCTTAACCCTGTCTAGGGGGAAAACTAGCTGTTTTCTATACCCTGGTGATCAGACAGTAGGACTTGGACTCCTTGACTTCCAGTCATATAAGTCCTGAAAAAGCCCACTCACTAGCAAGGATGGATGGGCAGGGGATGTGGAGGACCATCTAGGCGACTCTCCTTAAAAGAGGGGCAACTGCCTCCATTTTGGCTGAGCCTGACCCTAGTTCCATGTACCAATATGTACAGAGATGGCTAGGACTTTTTCTTATCCCTCCAATTGGCTTTAAGCAATGCATATCCGTCTAGCCAAGGTGCTAATGGTAACCTTTGGAGATGGCAGGTGTGTTTCCCTGGATTCTCATATGAATACCCCCATGAATCCAACTGGAGGCCTAGAGCCCACAACAATGTCTCACATAAGTCTTTTTTAAGGATCTGCACTAGGAAGGCCCAAAGGTCAGTGGTAGATGCTAGAAAGTCAGCACCAGCAGAATGAAGGATTGATGCCAGCAGGCTGAGGGATCTGCACTAGAGCCAGGAAGTGACACTCTAAGTAAGGATCAGAGTTCCCTGGAAAAGAACTGCAACCATGCACAGCAAGAGCAAGGATCCAAGCTCCTCCCATGATGAGAACAGCTGAATTCGTATCAAGAAAGCCAGCATCACCTCTTCCTCTCCAGTTCTCTTTTTTCATGCTGTTGGCCCTCCACACAAGAGGACCGTGCTGATTCAGTTCAGCTGGGTGTCACAAGTTCACCACCAGTTTATCAATCTACCACGGGTACATATACATAGCTCAAGGGCAAAGAAATGAGGTCTCTCCTGCCAGAGGGCTCATCATAGCCTATAACTGGGAGGTGATCAAGTGCTAATGAAACACCAGCTGGCCTTTCAAAATGTTATCAAGGTGGATTATCACTGAATCAGTATCTTGGTATACTCATTTAAAAATGTGGCACCAAATGAGAATGTCATGATATACACTAACACTGTCTTTATCTTCTCAAGGCAAACACCATGCTTTCCTCAGTCATATCCCTGTCTTAGTGCTGATACCTGCGGAGCAACCTGGAGGAATCATTAAGATTTTAACATCTTAGGGAAGAAGAATACCAAATGTTACTTTGGATGCTGAATCTTACACTGAACCAATTCATTATATATTACTATAATTCATTATAGTGCAATGTTCCAAATTTTTGTATGACTGTTAACTTTTATTTGACAACAACACAGCTACTGAGACAAAGAACATTTTAAAAAGTAGTTCGAAAGTATATTCTGTTTGGCCTGCTCCTAAGAATCAACCAATCGATAATAAATTTAAAGTGAACTAAACACCTGCTGGCAGCTTTTACTGATAGTCAAGTAATTTTCTCCTTTATTTAAAGTAAGGACACTTCACTTCTTTGTTAAGTGGATTTTAGGTACTTAAATCCAAATTAATCCTGCAAAATTATAAGGAGAGAAGGTGTGTAGCTCCAGCAGTTGAATCTCAAAACCTGAGAATGATACAAAAACTATCTTTCAGGTTCCTGATGTATAATTTCTATTAATTCAGAACTCTACTTACTCATGTGTTTATTTTTGAACTGCGCAAAGAGCAAAAGACATGCTTACACAGAAAAAAAGCAAATGAGAATAAAAAAGTGTAACTACAACACTATCACACAGAGATAATCACAGACAACATTTCAGATTCTATCTTTCCAAGATACTGCCATATACACACAGAGACAGATACTACTACTGCCGCTAGTAGTAATGGTAGTAGTAGTGGCAGCAGAGGGAAAATGAGATACTAATAATAATAATATTAGGATGATACTAATGATATAGACTTTGATGGTGTAAGCAGTTCAGAATCCAAATTGCCCTACTATGGCATGTTCCATTCTTAGTGGAATGTATACTTTTTCATAATTAGTACCTCATTGTATCACGTCTCCTACTGACCACACAAATTACCACTTTATGAAAGCATCATTCTATCCACTATGAAAAACTGTAAAGATAGTTTTGAAAAACCAAAATCTCAAGTATCATAGGATCTACATATGCCTTTTATATCAAAAGTAAGTTTCCAGAGCAGAGCATGGTGGCACACACTCAGAATCTCAGCACACTGGAGGCTGAGGCAGGATGATCACCATGAGTTCAAGGCTTAGGATGTATAGTGAGTATAAGACCAGCCTGAACTACACAGCAAGATCCTGTCTCAAAAAGGAGAAAAAGAAAAGGTTTCTATCATAATAGCATACACCTGTGATCTCAGGTAACTGAAGAAAATATCTACTATTAATAAAATAAATTACAAAGTAGACAAACAGAACACAATAAAAATTGTCAGACTGTTTAACAAGATGTGCACATTCACTATAATATATCCAACAATCACAGAAATTGCTCTAGATACAAAGATCAAAGTGTGGGATAAACATTATCCAAGTAGAGCATAGATTATACAGAAGCTTGCAAAAAATCAAAACTGGAGAAAATTTACACTGAAAATATTCTTTTTTCTGTTTATTTGGATTTTTGAGACAGGGTCTCACCATGTAGCTTAACTGGCTTTGAACTCACTATGTAACCCAGGCTGGCCTTCAATTCATAGCAATCTCCCTCAGTTTCTTAAATGCTGGGATTACTGGCATGCACCACCGCCCATCTAAACATTATTGTTTTGTTTTGTTTTGGTTTTTTGAGACAGAGTCTCACTATGTAGTCTCACTATATAGAGACTCTCGTCAGGCTGGTTCTGAATTCACTATGTAGCCCATGCTGGCCTTGAACTCACAGCAATCCTCCTGCCTTCGTCTCCCAAATGATGGGATTACATGCCTGTGTGCCACCACATCCAGCCTGTTTCGCTTTTATTTTTTCAAAGCAGAGAAAAGAAACAAAACAAAATAACAAAAACAGTAAAAATGATACAGAATTTCAAAATAAGATAGGAAATTAAAAAAACAAGAAAATAAAAAAGATAGGAAATTAACAGTGGTTGTCATATTACATATTATTTTCAATGAAGTTGCTCAGATCACCAGATGTAAGAATGCAAGATTGATTGAACAATTAAACATTAACTGACCCTTTCAATAAATCACTAGAAATTGGTGGTACAATTATCTTAGCTATCTTGTGTGTCTGTGTGTATGTGTATAAATACATGTGTTTCCCTTTCTTTTCTTCTTTCCCCCATCCCAGTTGTTCTTCTTTTAAAAAAAAAACATAACAACGAAACCAAGATTCAAAGCAAGTTATTAGGACAGTTACAATAGTTAATACATTGTGTATTATTGTCTTCCTAATAGTTATTCAAAGTAAAAGATATATGTGTGCTATCATGTCTATACAATATTAGCACAGGATGTTCTTTTTAATGAACTAAGTGAAATTAGCTGTATAACAATCTTAACTATCTTGTATATACATATATTTTTCCTTTTTTCATTTTCATTTTCCCTATTACAGTTTGTCTTTTCTTTTGAACAATTTCTTACCAATTCTCAATATCTATTGTTCATTTTGGATCTTATTTATTCATTTTTTCATACTAGTGATACAGAAAGATGTTTAAATATATGGGTCTGATTTATTTCACTTAGGAGTATGGTCTTGAGTTGCATCCATTTACCTATAAAACCCTCAAGTTTATCCTTCTTTATAGCTCAGTAATACTCCATTATATAAAAATACCACATCTTTTTAATCCATTCCTCAGTTGATGGGCATCTGAGTTGATTCCAAGATTTAGCTATGATGAATTGCACTGCTATAAACATCCATGCACATGTATGTATGATGTTTGCAGTTCTTCTGGAAAAGTATCCAGAAGGGGAATAGTTGGGTTGAATGAGACCTCTAATCCTAATTTTTTGAGGAATCTCCACATTGATTTCCACAGTTCTACCAGTCTACACTCCCACCAGCAAGGAAAAAAAATTGCCTTTAAACACAGAAAAAAAAAATCTTGCTGGGTATGCAGGCACATACCTATAACCTCAGCTACGTGGGAAGCTAAGGCAGGAGGACCCCAAATTTGAGGTCAACCTTGGCAATTTAGTGAGACTGGCTACGAAAATAAAATTTTAAAAAGGACTGGGAGTGTAGCTCAATGGTAGCACACTTGCCTAGCATGCATGATGCCCTGAGTTGAATACCCACCATTTAAAAAAAAATCTGAAATGTCCATCATTAGGTAGCCCATAACATAACCTGAGCCCTTTAATCTAACAAACCCTACAGCAAGTGGTGCTGGGGAGAGTCATACCTGGAATCCCCAGCACCCTGGAAGGAGAAGAGGAGGAAGGGAAGAAGGGAGGGAGGGAGCACAGCAAGCAATTCATTTGTGACTGGCTCCGTTTAAACGGAAAAAGGTGAGCAGTTTCCTCATAAAAATCAAGAGGTGTCCTCCCACACCTATCAACCAGCTACACTCACAAACAATATTCTTCATTAAACTCACTAAAAAAGCAATGGAGATGTTCCTCATTCCTTGCTAGGAAGCCAGAACCACAACTCTCTCTTCAGCAAATTGGACACAGCTGCAAAACATCTGGCATTCTATTTCCCATTCACAAACATCTGAAAGGTAAAACATTTGAGGAATTTAATGCTTAGATGGGGGAGGGGTGGGAGAGTGCTATTTTAGGACACAGGAGGCAAATCAGGGAACAGTTATGCGGTTTTTATCTCATAGCTCAGGAAAGAAGGTGAAGTTGGAAATCTGGGCCTCTGGGGCATGTGGTTCCTCCTGCTACTCCACAGCAAGGCCGCATGAGCCTTCCAATGATCTACCAAAATTTCATCCCAATACCAACTTTTGTAATGCAATTCCAAACACTGCCACTCCATCAAGATCTCAAAGGATACCAATACAACAACTCAAAGTTATAAGAACTTGAAGGTTTCTATGGAGCAGAAATTAGGCAAGAAAGTGTGGTAATTTTAGTCCTGGAGATCTGTTTGAGAGGGCAGGACTGGTACGTGGGTGTGCACTCCTCTAAACACATGAAATGAGAGGCTTTTTAATGAATAAATTACTAACAGCCCAGAAATGCTAAAATAGTTACATAAAGAGACAAAAAAGAGAAAGAAAAGAAAAGTGAGCAAGCAAGCAGAGGAATAGATTGAAGAAAAAGAAATCAAATTCAACACGTGTAGAACACTGCTAGTGAAATGAGTGGTTTAGAGTTCTAAGTCTCAAAGTCAGTGGAAATAATATGTGCAAAATTTTTGAAGTCATATAGTATAGAATGGCTCATAATGAAAAACATATGATCATCTCATTACATGGAAAAAATGGCATTTGATAAAGTTTAAGTCTTTCCTGACTTAAAAAAAAAAGATCTTGGGCTGGGGATGTGGTAGAATACTTGCCTAAGCATGCAAGAGGCTTAGCCTCTTGCTCAGTTTAATCCCTAGCCCCAAGAAGAAAAAGGAAATTCTGTAAACTAAAAATAGGATTTCTAAACCTAAGCAAAGGAACTGAGCCAGATCCTATAACAAACATCAAACTTGGAAACAGTACCAAAATGCAGACTTTCCTTGCTGCTCTTCAATACAGTAACTTTGAGGCAGTTATCAGGCCTTTGATTGGGGCATCAGTTAGCAAAGGCAAAGGCAAGCATTCACATCCACTATGATTTCAATAATTAGCAAATCTGTACCCTCCCAACAAAATGAGCTGGCAAATTCCTTGTGTATTTTCCAAGTCAACAGTATCTCATAAATTTTATTGAAAATGTTCCTGAAAATATTCCTCAAGCAGAGAATCCCAAGGCAATGTGAAGAAGTAACATTGACAAACCATAGCTGAAACAGGGTATAAAAGTGCTAGTTTTCCAGAAAGCACAACTGTCTGTTCTTTACATGGGCCTGTGTTTAATTATAAAAATGTGCTACTTAGGATAGCATTTCAAAAAGAACCAGGTATTTGCTCACGTTCATTCTGACTCAGATTCTCTTATTTTAAAAATTACTTAGTAATAAATGTGAAAATTTGAAGTTTTCCTCTATTTTATATTCTTAAGTGTTTAATTTTGCTAACCCAAAGGTCACAGAAGAGCGGTCTAGGAAATTATTTTCTTTTTCTTTTCTTCTCCATCACCTAATGTCCCCTGTGATGGGATTGAACCCAGCACCTTTTACATGATAGCAAATGCTACACATTATGCATGATAGCAAATGCTGAACCACTGAGCTACATCCTCAGCCCATAAATTATTCCCTCATTTTTTTTAAACTACTGATGATCACTCTTTCAGGTTCAAAGAGGCAAGTTAAGGAAAATAAATCACATTAAATAGAACACATTCATGAAAGAAAAAACAAATTGTTCCTGGCTGAGAGACACTTTCCATGTATTTACTTTCCTTCTCATGTATGTGGGACCAAAGAAGAACGCTTACAATACCCAATACCCAGAGCTCTGGTCAAGATACTTAACTCCAAATGTGGCATCTTTGTGGGGGAGGGGAAAGACTGGAAAGAAGGCTTTGTGAGAAAAGAATCAAGTTCTCAAGTTGTGTGGGAGGGTAGGATGCAGGGGTCAGGCCACACTGAGAGACAGCCAGGCTGGGAGCAAAGAAACTCCCCCAACATGACCTTACAAATAAAAAACGAATTTTTAAAACTAGTAGTGGAAGCAAAAGAACTTCTTATCTGCATCCAAACCATGTTCAACTTTAACATTTAGCTTCTGGAGATCTGGGCTGCTTCCCCTCTGAGCAGTCCTCCCACACTTTCTATCAGTCTCTCCGGGGCACAATCCCGATCCACAAAAAGGATTCCCTCACACTCGAGAACACTGCTGTAATTTACAGAATGTAAAATCTGCCCTTTTTTTTTTTTTTTAATAAAGGAGACTTCCTCCTTTTACTCTGTCTTATCTTTTTCTCTAGTGGGAAAAAGTATCTAATAGTGTTAGTCCTTTTTATTCAGAATTAGTGAATTACTGAGGATACAATGGCAAGAAAAGCATAAGGCACTGTGCAATAGCTGTACAAGACCATTCAGAAAGTTCCTAACACATATACAAACAGGATACAGACAGCCACTGTAGAGACACACAGGAGGAACAACTGCACATTCTCTGAGTACAAAGTAACAGATGTTTAACACAGATTTAACAGATGTCCAGAGACAGAATAAAATAGTGGAACACAAGGTGAAACGTCAATTAGCCAAGTGTAGAGAGAAATCCAAAGGGAAAACAGGCAATTATTAAAGTTGTCTATGGAAGCAAGATATCCTACTGACTTGCTTCTCTTGTCTGCTACTCATCTATAGTGAAAAGTAAAGTAGATATACCTTTACACTGTGTCTATAAAAATGACAAAGCCTTTCTGCTCCTAGTTTAAAACAGTGCTTCTTTAACCTTATAAAGAAATTGTATCTTGCCACTCTGAGGTGTGTTTGTTTTACTGTGTGAGAGACAGGGAACAGGGCTTGCATGCCAAGGCTGACCCCAGCAACCATGGATCCACAGCACAACTATCCTTTTGAGCTTTGCTCAGGTTATTTAATCTGGTTAAGCTTCAATTTTCCCACTTGGTAACTGGGCTTTACAGTACCCATTTCAAGGGCTGTGGTGAGAATTACAGAGAAGATCGTTGTCTAAATGAAAAGTGATATACTTACCATTAGGATTGTTCTATTACTGTTATGACTATATTAATTACTACTAATATCCTTCAGCTGGAAACTTAAGTTGCTCCTTAAGGCAAAGCCTTAGGCACCTAAAGTTAAATACCTATTACTGTACTGTTCTCAGAGGGAAAAGGCAGAACTTTAGGGGAATGGAGAACATCAAACAACTAAAGCAAACCACAAAGAGAAAAAAAACAGTAAAAAATAAAAACTAAGGATTCTAATTTGGATTCTACTTTATCAGTAACCAGACAAAAAATTCTGTGTCTTGGAAAACTGAAATGACAATATGAAGAATGTTCATCCCAGTAGAATTCGCATGGTAAAAACTGTACCTAAGTGTATACTTAGTGTACACCAAAGTATACACAGTAACAGACACAGCATGACTTTATACCACAGAATATGCCAGCACCATGCAATGACAACAGACTTCTACCAACATGACAGGAAATCTACACAGTATTTATACAAAAGAACTGAGAATAATACCTTCCATAAGTACATAAGATTTGATTCAAATCTTTTCTTCAAAAAGACTATTCATTCACAGAAAAGTAAAGTTACACAAACTGAAAGCGTGATAATGGTAGAATTACAAGTATTATTTTCTTCTTTGTAATTATGTAAAATTCCTTAGGAACTTGCACTTCTACAGTCAGAAAAAGATCCATAAGGCTACTTTCATCTTGAAATAGGATTTTATGCACACCAGGTAACCCAAACATGCCCAAAGTTCCACATAGAGCTGCCTTCTCAGCTTTCTCACTGGTATTTCCACTTTTCCTTCAATATCCTGACCAGTTGGCTCCTTAGGAATCCTGCGTGCCTTTTCCCCTCTCCCCTTGTTATGGTTTGTGTCCACATGTCCCCCCAAATCCTCATGCAGTTATTTGATGGCTTTTACAGTTTATGATGGGGCTGGGGATATGGCTCAGTGGAATAAGCGCCTGCCTAGCAAGCGCAGGGTCCTGAGTTCAATCCCCAGTACCGCCAAAAAAAAAAAAATATATAGTTCATGACTGATCCATGATCCAATGCTGGGATTATGGGTGTGAGAGCTATACCTGCCCTAGGGCAGACAGTTGCTGGGATTATGGGTATGAGAGCTATACCCACCCTAGGGCAGATAGCTTGTATATGTAAGGGAGAGAAAGAGGCTGCTGGCTGTCATCCCTGCTGCCATTTCTCCCTTCTTGCGCTTGTTGCTTTGCTGTGTACTACCGCCACGAACTGTTGCCCTCTGCCATGTGCCTCTGTGCCTCAGAACCAGCCAAGTGTGGACTGAAACCTCCACACACTGTAAGCTAAATAAACCTTTCCTTCCTGAATTTTGGGTGTTGGGTATTTGTCACAGCAACAAGAAAAAAGTAACCAAGGCAGAATTTCGTACCAGAGAAGTGGAGTTGTTGCTGTGACTATACCTGACCATGTGGTTCAAGAGCCTTTGGAAATGGCTTGTGGGAAGAGTTTGGAAAGGTTCGGAGATGTCACCTGAAAGACTACAGCTGGAACGCCTTTGGTTGTTCTGTCTGGGAGATTCTGGTCAGAGTTCAGAAGACCAGAAGGTTGATAGAAATCCTACCGGTAAAGACTGGCTTCTGAAGGTTTCAGCTGGATAGAAGGACTGCATTGGTTGTTGGACTCCAGACTATGTATGTTAAGGCTTGGCAGAAAGTTTGTCTGCATTTTGGTCCTGTCCAAAGACTTTGCCTAAAACTGAGATTAAGGGTGGCAGCTGATTGGTTAATCTTGCAAAAGAAATTGCAAGGCGGTCAAATGTTGGGACAGTGGCATGGCTATTGTTGGCGGCTTTTAGCCAGATTTATATTGAGAATGAAAAGCAAAGAGCCCAGCAGGATGATTTAAAATGTTGTGAATTTGGTCAGAAGGAAAGCTCCAGGAAAGCTGTGGATTGCAAAAGTGGAATTGAGGAGATCCTGATTGCTAAAGAGGAACAAGAGAGTGGAAAAGATGGCCTGCAAGCATCACAAGAGGCAGCAAGTCTCCATCCTTTGCAGTCTCAAAACTGCAAAGGTGAAAGACCTTACCCTGAGAAGGAAGCTGCAGAGCACTGTGTTCCAGAATGGCGGCAGTAGCCGCACCAGGTTCCAGAAAAGTGGCAGCATAGAGAATTTTTTCCTCAAAATTGGATTCAGAGTGCCCAGCGACGCAGGCACTCAACCCCTATGGCCAAGAGAAAGGAAAGCTTGGCTACTGCTCCAGGTGGCGGCGGACCTTGGCATCACCCGTGTGGCCCTCACTTTAGGTGCATGGATAATGCAAGAGTTCTGAGGTTAAAGAGGCTTCCACCCAGATTTCAGAAGGCCTGGGAGGCCAGGCAGTGTGCCCCTGAGGGGCAGTGTTTGAAGGTGCAAGTGTGAAGCAAAAGGTGCACTAGAGACCTCAGAAGTTTAGAAAAGCCAAGACCATGAATCATCTGAAGAAGGCTGCAAGGAGGGAGCAAAGTGGGCCCGAAAGAGAATCCCTAAGAGCTGTAACCACTGGAAGTGCCATAGGTGTGGAATCATACAAGCCCTTTGGAACTCACAATGTGCCACAAGTTGCCTCAGATGCTAGATTTGGAAATATACGACATAATGTTAGCCCTGCTGGATGTTGGACTTGCTTTGGTCCCAATGCTCTGTATCCCCGTTTGTACCTTTCGTAATGGTAATGTGTATTTTGTGCCATTGAATGTTGGAAGTGTTTAACTTTTCATTTGTACAGGGGCTCACAGCAAAGAGTTTGCCTTACATCTTAGAGGAGATTTGGGACTTGGACTTTTTAGCAATGCTGAAACTGTTAGGACCTTGGCAACTCTTGCAGATGGACTAAATGCTAT
Source organism: Dinomys branickii (assembly GCA_004027595.1). NCBI lineage: Eukaryota > Metazoa > Chordata > Mammalia > Rodentia > Dinomyidae > Dinomys > Dinomys branickii. Next base: position 10,581 of record PVLD010016734.1, on the reverse strand, counting down.
TTGTATAAAGGGATGTACGTGAGTCTTTGAGGAGCCAGGGGTGGAATGTTATGGTTTGTGTCTGTGTATCCTCCCAAATCCTCATGTGGTTATGGGGTGGCTTTTAGAGTTCATGACTGATCCATGGTCCAATGCTGGGATTATGGGTGTGAGAGCTATACCTGCCCTAGGGCAGACAGTTTGTATATGTAAGGGAAAGAGGCTGCTAGCTGCCATTCCTCCCTTCTTGCAATTGTTGCTTTGCTGTGTCCCGCTGCCATGAATTATAGCCCTCTGCCATGTGCCACTCTGCCTCACAGCCAGCTGAGAATGGACTGAAACCTCCACAAACTGTAAGCTAAATAAACCTTTCCTTCCTTCATTTTGGGTGTCAGGTATTTTGTCTCAGCAATGAGAAAAAAGTAACCAAGACACCCTTGTACCAACTTATGCCTTACACTTCCTTCATCAAGTACTCCTGAAAACTGCTCTTCCAGACACTGCTGCCTGCAGTAGAAACAACATAAAGGCAAACAAACTATCGGGCTTCTGTCCTCCCTTAGACTGTCTAGGTGGGAACGATGCCATTTAATACTCAAACAGTTCAAAGTACTAATAAATTGTAAGTGGAAAAAGGGAGATGAGTAGTTGGCCAGATGAAGAGTGGCACTTCTTGGCAAGGGAGTAGAATGAACACAGATTCAAGAGGTATCTCAACTACAATACACACCCACCCAGTTACACACTCAGATAAATAAGCAAGCTCAGAGCCCACGGCCAGCCTTAGGGACACTCAAGTAACCCAACAAGAGGGCACAAGGCTCTCTATCTGGCATTCTCACTTGTCATCCCCCAACTACACTCTTCCCGATTGCAATTCCCCTGCTCCTGCAAGACCACGAAGAGCGGTGAAAATTGGACCACAAAGCCTGGTATGATGGACCACCTGCCATCACGGAAAGAAGACTCACACCCTAGCTCTCCCAAAGCCCGACTGTTGTGAACTTTCCTAATCACATGCTACTGCTAAGGGCTCAGATCAAAACAAACCCAATGAACAAATGGGCAAATTGAAATCATTTTACCAGTTACAGCAACACCCAGGACCCAGTGGTGGACAATCACTGGGTAATTTAAGATCATTCATGTGGCTTGGCTCTGGCTCTGGCTCAACTGCCATTTCCCTGGCCTATGATCAGTTTTCTGGGCACAGCTCTCTAGATTTCCTGTAGCTTCTGTAACTTTTCCCACATACTTCCAATGACTTTCTTATATCTTAAAACTAGCCAGAGTCATTTTCTGGATTTGCAACCAAGAATCCTGACAGATACCTACATCTGTTTTCAGGTGCCAGTCTATTAGTGATGGTCCTTGTCAAACTTGACTCCCAGTTCCTATCTCCTTGCAGCTCTCAACTACTCTAGCCACCAGAAACCACTCTCTCACCACTTCTATCTTATTTCTGGAATTCATCTAGATCAGATATCTCAGGATTCTTCTTTCTTTCCCAAGCTCAAATATTGCTGCTACCTAAACTTCATCCCTTAGTCATCTACATTCCTTATTCTCAACTTTCTCTTGCCCATTTCAATGCTTTCACAACTTCACAACCAGACAAAAAATTCACAACCAGACAAAAAAATTCTAATTAATCTTGCACCAATACTCTCACCTGAGTACTGATGCCACCAGTGTATCTGTCATGATTTGTGCTTGAATGTTCCCCCCACCCCCCTTCCCCAAGCCTCCTGCAGTCATGGGCAGAGGACTTTTTTGGAGGCAGCTGAATTGTGACTGATTTAGGTCCAATGCTGGGAATAAGAGTATATGTGCTACACCCACCTGTGGCAGGTAGCCTGCATACAATACAATATAAAAGACAAAAAGAGATTTGTCTCTTTGTGTTTCTGTCTCTGTCTCTCTCTGTCTCTCTCTATGTCTGTCTGTCTGTCTCTCTCTCTCTCCCCTCTTGTTGCTTTTGCTGTTCTCTGCCTGCTATGAATTGGTTCTCCTTGTGAAGACAACCTGTCTTGGAGCCAGCTTCTATGGACTGAAACCTCTACAAACTGTGAGCTAAGTAAACTTTTCCTTCTTCCCCCCCCCCCCCCCCCCCCC
>PVLD010016733.1:0-44021 GCA_004027595.1 Dinomys branickii | reverse complement strand
CAACATCGAGATTTCACCTCACCCCAGTAAGACTGGCCAGTATGAAAAAGTCATCCAATAACAGATGCTGGTGAGGCTGTGGAGAAATAGGGACTCTATTACACTGCTGGTGGGAATGCAGACTGGTGCAACCACTGTGGAGAGCCGTTTGGAGATTTCTCAGCAAACTAGGTCTAGAGGTTCCATTCAAACCAGCTATTCCTCTCCTGGGTATTTTCCCAGAAGATCTGAAAACATCATATCACTCTGATATATGTGCACCCATGTTTATAGCAGCGCAATTTGTAATAGCTGAAATGTGGAAGCAACCCAAGTGTCCATCCACAGAAGACTGGATTAGAAAACTGGCATTTTTATGTAATGGAATATTATTCAGCTATAAAGAAAGACAGTTTTGGGGACTTTGTAGGCAAGTGGTCAAAACTGGGGTCCATACTCATAAGTGAAATAAATCAGCGGTACATGTGCAGGCAACGTATTGTATCACTGGTGTAAGAACCTGAGGGTGGGAATGTAAACTAAGAGACATGAAGGAAATCTGTTCAAAAACAAAGATCAGATGGGATGAGGGAAAGGAGAAAAGAAAGAGACAAAAATATATGAATGTATATATGAATATACATATATGCAGGAGGGCTAACATGGTTCTACTATTGTGTTATATCACTTAATGCTAAGGAGTAATTGATGATGGTTTATTTGATCAATCTTGTATGTCTGTATGTGTTATCCTGAACACACACTTCAAAATATCAATATGCAAAGCAGCAACTATTGGTGGTTTTTTTTTTTTTTGTCTTTGGTTTTTTGTTTTTTGTGTTTTTCTGTTGTTGAGAGGATTAATTGTCTGACCAATTTTGCATGTCTGTATCTGGGTTCATGTATATATACACTTCGAAGATATCAATAGGTAAAGCAACAACCACTGTTGAGTCCATGTCACCTTGTCTGCAGATCAGTTTTGATTGTACTATTTTTTATGCTAATTTGTGTTTGTGTGTTAATATGTTTTTGTGCTTTTATTTTTCTAAAAAAAATAAAAAATAAAAAATAAAAAAAAATAAAATCTGGGTTCCACTGCCTCATCGTGGTGAGTAGACTTCTGATGTGTTAGCAAAGTAAATTGGTTCTCCACGCTCTCCAATGTCCAGTAAGGAAGTTCTTCCTTGATTTATCTTAAAATTTTCCTGGCCACTTCAGTCTAGTTTTCTGTCATTTTGTCTAACCATCTTACTAAATGCTTCAAAAAACCTTTTTAGAATTTGGATTGGGACTGGATGAAATTACTTTCTAAAATGTGACTGATATCCTTTCATTTTCACATACCTTGTCTGTAGATGAGAAGAGTTAATTTAAGAAATAAAACTTCTCACTTGGCAGCTGCTGTCAATAGTCTGGAAGAGAAGGCTGTGTGCTACATTGAACTGTCCTCTTGCAGGCCACCCAAGGACAGGCTGGCCAGAGCAAGGCTGATAGGAAGCTGGATGGGGTAGTAGTAGCACTGGATAGACACACTGAAAAGAAAGAAATAGGAGGATTGGGTGGTCTTGAGACACTTTGGCAAATGAGTTAACAAGATGAAGAGAAATTTATATAGTTTTCTGACACTTAGCTAAGAAATGGGATATATATTCTATCTATCTATCTATCTATCTATCTATCTATCTATTAGTATATGTGTATATACCTGTATCTACTTGTACTTTAAATCAGAAGGTTAGTTAACCACAGTAGCATTTTATATGATTTCTTATGGGAGAAGTAACAGAGACAAACGCTGTACTTTCTCAATATACTTTGCTTGTATACTTCATTTTAAACCATAAAACCATATACATGTGTGCACCCATATGTGTGTCAGGTATATGCACACAAATGTGTGTTCATTTTTGAGGTATGATGAATGCTATCTATTTAAGGAAATGAATACTGACATCTTTTATAAATGAAGAACCAATTCTTCCCTAAATATATGAAGAAAGAAAATTCATTCCATTTATTATCCCATGAGAGACGGGGGGGCGGTGACAACATAATTTTATCAAAAAGTTACATTTTTAAAAATAAATACCTAAAAAGGGACAGCAAAAATAAATCAAACGATCGCAACTGAAATGGAATCAGGCTGGTGGCACAGCCACAAAGACAGAACCTATTTAAAGTGATTTGAAAGCACAGTAATTTGCTAGCCTATCCCTACTGGGATATGTCCTACGGGAGGGACATGCAAAAAACATCTTCAGTTGCTATCAGAAATTGCATGTGTTAGAAAGAGCACCATGACCATTTTGGAGACTGTGGTGTATACAAAGTGGAGTAAGTGGGGAATTCTGTTGGGATTTTTAATGACCACAATTTTTCAGTGTGGGAGAAAGATCAGTGAGTTAAGTAAAAATCCGGTAGTTAAATTGGAACTGTTAGTATAATCTCATTATATCCAGTCTTATAAACAGATGCTATTTTCTACTCTGTCCACTGAAAAAGTTCAGACACAGTGACTAAACCACAGTAACATACCAAGTACACAGATGGTGGTCTCAATACCATTTCCCCTAGTAGACAGCTGTACTTTGCAGCCTTGAGGGATCTAGGGCGGGAAATGCACCTGTCCTAAGTAAACACCTGAGCTTTTTCTCTGGTTCAGCCTAAGGACTTATAGGGTTTGTCCAGCTGACTCAATAGTCAATCTGATGAGGTTCCCACAGGTCATGGAAACATGAAGGCAATAGCTATAATAGGTGGCAAATGCATTCAGTATGCTCATTACTACTATTTCATGATGAAAGAGACACAATTAAACATAGTGGTCACCTTTAGAGGAAAATCAGCTCTCCTGAAATCCATCCTCTATCTTGTTTCCTCACATCAATTGCACTTCCAGGTGCCTCTGCACATTTGTGGAAGAGATTTCTAAAGCTCCTCCAGTTAACAAAGAAGGGATGGTGGATTCAAAGTACCACCACTGTGGCCTGGGGGTAGCTTGCTGGAAGACTGCCTGTTTTGCACTCAGGAGGCCCTGGGTTCACACCTAGCTCTCTCTCTCTCTCTCTCTCTCTCTCTCTCTCTCTCTCTCTCTACATATATATATATATATATATATATATAGTCTGTGAGTACTAACAAATAAACAGAGAGAATAGTTCTAAAGAGACAATCAGATCTTTTTTGCCACCAAATATAATGAATATTTGCCAGAAATTGAGCCTGAGTTTGATCAAACCTCTAGACTGAACCACCAAAAGATGAGAACTGCAGGAGACAGAGGAAAACATTAAATGACACCACAAAAGTGCAGTTATCAAAATTCATGGTAGGGAAATGCAAGTGAATAAACAATTTGTTTTCTTCAGTAAACTGCCAGAAAACATGTGACACTTGAGGAGTCCGTAGATTGAAAAAGCTTTAAACATCTATTACTATCTATCACTTTCAACTACAATTTATGGGCATATTTAGATTCTGAGATTAGCAAATAAATGAAATAATTGTGAGATAATTTGGGGAATTAGAATAATAACTAGGCATTTAATCATATTGGCAAGTTGTTATTTTTAAGATGTGATGAATGCTATTTTAAAGATAAATGATTACTGTTTGGAGATTTTAAAATAATAATTACACCCCTAAATGAATAGTACAGCAAACTTCCATTTGTTATACTAATAGTTCTCTTTTTGAGGGCTGAGTCAGATAAAATTATTTTAAAATTTACATGGAAATAGAAATGCTTGAGTAGCAAAGAAAAGTATGTAGAAGATAAATAATGAGCGACTTGCCTTCAACTGAAAGCTGCTGTGATAAAAATCACTGTAATACAACCAACATGGTATTGGCATAAGAGTAGACAAATCAGTGAAACAGAAGAATGAATCCAAAAATAGATCTCAGTATACATCATAATTTAGTATGTGACAAAGGTAGTATTTCAATTCTGTGGGGAAGAATGGTTTATTTAATAAAAAGTGCTGGCCTAACTGGCTATTCATTTAGAACAAAATGAACCTGTGTCTCAACACAGTCTTCACAACAAATCTAAAAATAAATTCCAAATGTATTAAAAGCTTAAATGTAAACAATAAGTCTTAGAAAACCATGTAGGTGACTATATGCAGATATAAAGGTCAGCAAACACCTTTTTAACTAAAACAAGAAATTCAAGAAGTAGGAAAGATAGACGCATTTGACTACATCATAATTTAAAACTTTTAAATGGCAAAAGATATGAAAATGAAGTTGAGTAAAAAACCAACTTGAGAAAAACATGTGCAATGTAGATAACACATAAAGGGTAAATATTTCTTACAGACAATAAACGTTTGCAAAATGGTAAACAAAAGATTAGCCATCCCAATCCTTAAATGGGGCAGAAGGAATAGAATAAACAGATAATTCACAGGCAAACCCAAATGGTTAACAAACATATTAAAAGTTATCCAGCATCCAGAGAATTGCAACTTAAAATAATAATGAGTTATTACTCTACATCCATCATACTGGTAATAATTAAAAAATATTTATTTTGTATGGATTGCTCATGAAAATTTAAGTTACTATTGCCATTGAGAAAAAAATAGTCTGGCAACATCTATTAAAATAAAGAATCCACATGATCTCTGACTCAATGATTACATTCCGGGAAGTGTAGCCAATAGAAATAAAACAACCAGTAGGGAAGGTTACATGTTAAATTATACGGGCAAAAATTAGAAACAAAGTGAATATACATCCATGAAGAAATGGTTGAATAAATTGTGATTCTGCATGATAAACTGCTGTGCAGCTACTGTCAAGAAGGAATGAGAACTATTCTGTGAATGAGAAGGGACTCCAGGGAGTGCTGAGTGAGAACAGCAGAATGCAGAGACTTGTGTGTATTTTGGTTCTCAGGGATAAGCCAGCATATATGATCAGTGTGTGCATGTATAAGTGTATATGTTTGTATACAAACTTCTGTTTATTTATGATGACATGAGTTTGGGAAGATATATGGAATGCTCTCCAAGGTGCTGTTGGCAGGGGCTATGCCAACTTGGCTTTAGGGGGATGAGATTAGGGTAGATGCTGAAAGGAGAAGAGTAGAAGAATCCTTTCTAAATTTCTTTCAAACTAGCACAATGATATGCTATTAATGTACGTATATTAGTATATATATACATACTATGTATATATAATAAACCTATATGAAGCGGGCATTTGTGTATATATGATATGGCATATAGCATATAAGGAGAACAAACTGGCATTGAATCTGTATCTACCCTTGTATTTGTAGGCATATGTTTGAAATACCTTTAATGTGTGGTATGAGTCTATTTTGTCAAAGAAAAGCACAAAGAAACAAACTTCTATGTCTGTGGTGTGCACAAATGCTTGTAGTATTGAATGAGCAGTGAAAAAGATGTGAAAGGATCAGTGCTAGATTGTTAGCATTTGTTACCATATAGTGGGTTGAGGGTGAACTTTTGCTTCACACATCACACTTGTTCTGTGTCTCAACTGCTTTCTAATTTAGGGGGCACAGGAAAAAAACAGAAATGTTTCATCTAATGACAGGATATCTTTCATTATATATTGAGAACTTCTTTCAATTTTGCCCCCTTAAATAAGATTTCTTTGTCTTTTTATCCGCTAAGAATATTATTTTTAATCAGGAATGAGTGTTCAAGGAGTAACGCATCTCTTTTGGTTATCTATTTTTTTAATCCTTTAATAAATGGATGTGATTTTACTCTTCCTTCTCCATACTCTTCCATGTAGTTTTCTTATTCAGCCAAATACTGTACCAACAATTTGCAAATACAGATCTCTTGCTAGATTGCTTTTCTGAACACCAGATTCTGGATACCTGCGGGCTGACATGTCTACTTGGATGTCTAATGAGCATCTCAAAATCAACACAATACCAAATAGAATTGTTGACCACCTTCCCCCTTTCAAACCCCACCAAACCTTACATGACCTTGGAGACACGGTCATAGAGACCTATGGAGGGCTCTATTTCAGATGAGGGCAACCCCATCCAAATAGGTGGCCAGGCCAGAGATGGGTCACCTATGCCTTTTTCTTTCACAATCTTCCACTCAATGTGTCAGGAAATTCTGTTCCTTCTACCTACGACAACAACAACAACAACATACCCAGAATTGACCACTTCCATCATTTTGCTGGCTTAGCTTACAACTTCGTCAGAGTTACCTTCCTCTCTTACCAGGAGTACTGATCCCCTGTGTCTATGTATGGCCCGGTGAGAATTTATCAATTCTCAAAATATACCCATTGTCCATTCCTTTCATATTTATATGTTAAGTCACATCATTCTTTGTTTAAAACCATGTGCTTTCTTTCCCTTCCTCCATACACATACTCCTGACACTGCCCCCACTTCACTGACAGTAAGAACCAAGTCTATGCAAGGTCTACCCAGTCTGACCCTCATGGCCTATCATGCTATCACCTCCATCTACTTGCCTAACTTCCTCTCCTGTGCCCATCCTGGTCTTCCTGAAGTCCTTCTAACATGCCAGCTATGCTCTCTCCCACTCTGGTACCATCAAACTCACTGTTCTTTCTGCTTAGAGTGCTCCTCCTCCAGAGTGCTGCTTGCTTTAGCTCTCTTCTCTCCTCATTAAGATCTACCATGACTGTTTTATGCAGCATCCACTGATGGTCTCCCTCATTCTGATCTAGTTGTTCATTTTCTATAGGCTCATCCTTTTCTGCCATACTGAAATGTTTCTTTATACAAGTTTATCTTTTAGTTTTTGTCTCATCCCACTAGAAAACAAGCTCCAAAAGCCCCCAAATCTTAATTTGTTCACTGACACACCCACCAGGCCTAGAACAGTGCCTGGAACATGAAAGGTGCTTAATAAATATTTGTTGAGTAAAAGAGTGAATTAGAACTATTTGGAAGGCTGAGGTAGGAGCATCGTAAGTTCAAGGATAGCCTTAGCAAGACCTCATCTCACATGAAATGAAAAGAAATGAAATAAAATAATGAATTAGCACATTACATTGGCTCTGAGTGTGGAACCCTCCTGAAACCAGTCCTCCTATATGTTTTAAATTATGAACAGTTTTTTTCTACAATTTTTTCCGTACAAATGTAATCCTGGTTGCATTTTTGCTTTTGGGAATATTTCCAAATTGCCAGCTCACTGATGGAGATGTCTACTGTGTTCCTCACACTGTTAGAGATTTATTCTTTAAAAGGTGATTTTTTTGGTGATTTCATAGGATTTAGCAAGGAAGGAAAAGCAGGCCCATGTGTCACTTGTGTATAATTATTCAACTTTGATCTTAGAAAATTGAGAATCTGTTAGTGTGAGTCAGTTATTTCAAATCTGAGTAAATCGGATTAAGTTAAATTCCTGGACTTCAAGCCTGGGTTTTGTTTTTGGTGTTTTTTTTTTTTTTTTTTTTTTTTCTTTTAAGCCTGGTTGAGGGACCAGCTAGCTAGCCTTCTTCTAATATTTGTAGCTCCAGCCCTTTAATGGTGCCATTGCCCACATAAACCAAGGCATTATGAACTATGCTTTCAATTCAGACAGGAAATGTATTGCATAAGTGCTGGATAATAAAAATGAAGTTTTAATGCCTGACACTACATTTTCTTCCTTCTAATGGGCTCAATCTGAAAATCAAAGATTCCACCCACATCCTTAGTGAACTCATTGAAAATCTTCAGCAGCTGAAAAAATTTCTAATCTCCTTTTACCATGGCTCTCATAGTCAATTAAAGACTTTTCAAAATGTAAAATAGGCATTTTTATGTCTGTTTTCAAAGTCACTAAGTATCAGATTTTGACCATTGACTTCTGTGGAAAAAAGTTTGGCTAATTTGAGAATTTGGGAATGTGCTAAACTATTTTTATCTAACTAACAGCATAGCATTTTTAAACCTTTAAAAAATTATATTCTCCCTAGTTTTAGTTCTTAAATGTAATTTTACAACTATGTTGGAATTTGAGGGAAGAAGTGTTCACAGCCCATTTGTCCAAGGCCCAGAATGAATTAAGACACATCACAGGATCACACAGCTGTGATAAAAATTATTATTTTTAAGAAAGTGGTTTGTACTTTGATTACTACTATCAAATAATACTGAGAAGATATCATGAAATTTAGCTGGGTCAGCACCTCACCTGTCAACAAAGCATAGAGTAGACAAGATTTTCCAGATTTTTTATGTTTGGCCCATACACCCATGCTCTGGCCTGGTTGCCAACAGTCCTATGCTTCTCCTTTACTTCCTGAAAGATTCTCCACAGAAAAGCTCCAGATTGGGCACAATTATATAAGATCATATACAAAAGGATTTCTGTTTTCTTGGGAAGACTCGTGGGATTAAATGCCCTCATCTTATTGTGGAGCTTATTCCATTGTTCTAGCACCATGATCATAAATCAGTTCTTTCAAAGAAGATTATTTTTACTTTGCTGTAAAACACATTTTCTCTTAATCAACATTAGTGGATATGGAAAATCATTGCTCATCAACGATTGGGGACAATATACTTTGATCTGTTCTATTTTAACTTTTACTCATGGAAAATGGAAAACTACTTTTCACTTCTCATCATTTTTGGATGCTATTCAGAAATTCCATGTGACTGGTGAAACGTGTTGGACAAAATGGGACCCCATTTACTAGATCTTTATAGAGATGGTAGCTTTTGCAAAATTGAAACAATAGAAGAAATTATACAGGAAGTTACAGATTTAACTGTAACATTTTTGAGCTTCTGTACCATGAAAATTAATAAAGCTGGTGGAGAAAGTATTTGTATCATATTAAAATCAGTTAACATTCATGTCTATACTATCTTAATTCACTCACATGATTGAAAGCCTGTTTATATAAAATACAATTTAATGAATACTTTTATAATAAGAAGATAAAGTATTTTAATTAAAACCATCCTTTTGAATAACAAGTAGACTCTAGTAGACACATGAATGGACAATACTGCTATTGTGCAACACTCATTTCCAAAGCTAGTAGGCCTGTCATGCCACAGAGCCCCTCAACAAAACTGTAATATATAAGCTCTTTCCTAAACTCTATGATCCTATGTTCCATAACACACTCTTTCCCATGTTATGACAGTTACTGCACTACTCTGAAGTTTTTAATAACTATCTCCCCTATTAGAAATGATAATCTGATAAGAAGGTGGCAGAGGAAGGATTATGTATTTGGTTCATTTTTTCTTCATTGTCTAACATGGTATGTCCTTGAAAATAACTGATAGAATGGGTTTGTTTGTGCCAAGATAAATTTAAATAGCAATATAGAGTTATATGAAAGATTGCTATCAAGCTCTCAATTGAAGATCCACACCACATAATGTTATGGTTCAGATGTAAAATGGTCCCGCAAAGTCTTATGTGTTTGGAAGGTGATTAGCTCATGGGGACACTATGCCCATCACTGGATTAGTCTGATGGTGTTATGATTTAGAGCTAAAATGTCCCACGAAACCTCATGTGCTCATGTGTGGAGCTTTTGGAAGGCGATTAGATTATAGCTGACTTCTGTCAGGAAGTGTGGCCTGGTCAGCAGGGGTGGGTCACTGTGTGTGTGACCTGGAAGGTGATTTCTCCATTCCTGGCTACTCCCACCACTCTCTGCTTCCTGCTTGCTACGTCTTGAACAGCTGTCCTCCCCCGTACCCCTCTGCTATGCTGTTTTTCCTCGGGAGCAGCTGAAACATGAGCCAAAATAAAACCGCTACTCTATTAACTTGCAGGTGTTGGGTATTTTGTCCCAGCAACAATGAAAGTGACTAAGACAGCAGGTGAAATCATACCTGACTTGTTAGGAGGTGGGGCCTGCTCAGACATGGGCAAGAGGGGCATGACCTGGAATAGCATATTATTGTCCCAAGCTCCTCTCTACTTCTGGCTACCATGGGCTGAGCAGCTTTTACCTACTATGCCCTTTTCAGCCTGCCGTTTCTGCTTTGGAGCAGAAACGACTACAGTTGACTACAGACTGAACCTACTAAAGCTGTGAACCAAAATAAACCTCTCCACCTTTAAGTTTTGTGAATTGAGTACTATGTCCCAGTGATGGGAAAAGCTGACAGATTTTGACACAAGCAGTGGAGTCTTTGCTGTGACTATACCTGACCATGTGGTTCAGAAGCCTTTGAACTAACTTACAAGAGGAGTTTCAAAATATTTAGAGATGTGGGTTAGAATGCTATAAACAGAGATTATCGGGTGATTGTGGTTGCAGCTCAGAAGACCAGAATGCAGATAGGAATTCATGTGGTAAAGACCAGGCTCAGGAGATTTTAGTTGGCAAATAGGACTATTGGAAATTGGCCTAGAGGTCATGTGTGTTACACTATGACAAAAAATTTGTCTACCTTTTACCCACATCCTGACACTTTTTAGGAGATTGAGATTAAGGGTGGTGGAATAATTGAACTGGTGGATGAATTTCAAGGCAGCCCAACCTTCAGGCTGTGGCGTGGGGTATGCTGGCTGCTTTTAGGCAGATCTACAGTGAACATCAGGAATACAGGTCACAAAGAAAAAATGTTAAAAACTTTCCAGTTTTGCTAGAAAGGAAGTACCTACAAAGCTGGGACAAAGGAGAGTATGGTTGCTGAAAAGATCAGAGTTAAAAAGAAGCAAAGTATTTCTCATCAGTACAGTAGGACAGGTGACCTGAAAGCACTTCAGGAATTGGTCAGAATCTACCCTTTGTATATTTAGAAGTTTAAAAGAGTAAATTTCTTTGAAAGAATTTGCTTTAGGAACAGAACATCAGGGAACTCAGTTCATTCAGAGCCATCTAGTGAAGTATTTCCCAGAGTTCAGCCATCTAGGAAGGCAGAGAATGCTGCACCCATGGTCCAAGGGGGCCCAGCTACCGCTTAAGTGGGTTGAAGTCCTTGGCATCATCCACATGGTGCTGCTTTTTCAGTAAGACAGACTGTAAGAGTTATGGGGTCATGGAGCCTTTCACCCAGATTATAGAAGAAGCCTGGGAGGCCAGGCAGTGTGCCCTTGAAAGAGCAGTGTGTGAAGTTGTGAGGGTGAAGCTGAAAGTGTAGTGGACACCTATGGAAGTTGGAGATGCCAGGAAAGTAGAATATCTGCTAAGGAAAGCCGTGGCCAACAAGTGAAGCCATCCCATGAGGGAAGCCACATGAGCTGCAACCAGCAAGGTCATAGAGGTAGGGTTGCCCAAGTCCTTTGAAGTTTGTATCTCACCACAACCTACCCCAGATGCTGGACATGGTGTTACAAGATTTAATGTTTCCTCTGTAGGGTTTCAGTCTTGTTTTGGCCCCACTCTTTTTTTCTCCCTATTTCTCCCTCTTTAAAATAAAATTTTCCCTTTTGTATTGAGAATATTTACTCCTTGCTGTTTCATGTTGTAAATACTTAACTTTCCTTTTGATATTTATATTTTTACAGAGGCTCCCTGCTAAGACTTTGCCTTAAATTTTAGAGACTTTTTTTGTTGTTGTTGTTGTTTTGAGACAGGGTCTCACTGTGCAGTTCAGGCTGGTCTTGAACTCACTTTGAAGCCTCGGCTGGCCTTGAACTCGCAACAATCCTCCTGCCTCAGCCTCCCAAGTGCCGGGATTACAGGCATGTGCTACCATGCCCAGCTCGAATTTTAGAGACTTTTGAATTGGACTTCTCAGCAGTGCCAGAATCATTAAGACTTTTATATCTCTTAGAGGTAGACTCCAGGCATTTTGCATAATGAAATGAATATGAACCTTTTGGGGGCCACAGGTGGAATGTTAAGGTTTATGTCTAAAATGGCCCCCAAAGTCTCATGCACTGCACAGGTGATGGGATCATGGGGCACTGTACTAGTCAGTGGGTCAGCCTCCTGATGAGTCCATACATGACTTCCTGTTAAAAGGTGGACCTGGTTGAAGACCGAGTACTAGAGCACAACCTTGGAGGGTGTATTCTTGTGTCTGGCTCCTTTGCTCTTTCTGCTTGATGGTTGCCACGGGTTGAGCAACTTTTCTGCGTCACACCCTTTCACCATGCCATTTCTGCTTTGGAATCAAACCACTGTTGACTGAATTCTCTGAAAGCTGTGAGTCAAAATAAACATCTTCTCCTTTAAGTTGAGAGTGTTGGGCATTGTCTCTCAGGGATGAGACAGCGACTAATATGCACAATATTATTTTGCTCAAGGGGGCTTTAGCACAGTGATATACATGCTACTTTTTTCTAGGAACTGAAAACATACGAACTTTAGTACAAGGACATTAAAAGATATCTTCTAAAATTAATATATATAGAATTAAGGTTATGCCAGTCAGAACATAAGGTTTTAAAAACCTTAACAAAATTATTCTGAAGTTAATTGCAAAAAGCAAACATGGAAGAGGAGTCATAAAAACCATACTTACGTAAAAGGAATAACGAAGGGGAAATGTATCTATCAAATGTCTACATGTTTCATTACGTTATAATAATTAAGTGCTGTAGAGTGGTATGAAGACAAATATTCTATTAAACAATAGCAAGTGCAGAAATGAGCAAAAGTATTTATAAACATTATTTTAGGATAAAGCTGGCCTCTTAAGCAGTAAGGAAACAATGCCTTTTAATACTTTGTCATATTTCTTCAAAAAAATATGCTGTGAAAAAAGGCAAAGCCATTTGACAACAGTCACTTAGAACTATACTTCTTCTAAACAAAAGAAAGCAATGGCTCAGATTCTCAAAGAAATTCCATAACAACAACAGCAATGACCCTAGAAGAAAAGAATGGGTAAATTTTTTTTAGAAGGGAAAAGCCATTCTAAATACGTGAAACTGAGAAACCACTAAAGATAAGGCTTATTATTGAATATTAGAAAAACTCTGAAATTTGCATGCAGGAAAAAGTCCCCCTGAAACAAATAACACCTTATGGAGAAAAAAATGATAAACAAGAAACAGAAAGAAAAATGTTTGCAATACATTATATACAAAGGAGTAATCTCTTGAATATGTAAGGAGTTCCTAGCAATCCACATGGAAAAGACCAATGACCCAGTAGAGGTAGGCAAAGCATATCAATACAAAATTCACAGGAGAGCACTGACTAATAAATCTATTAAAGGATAACAAGAATATCAAAATAAAACAAGGAAATCACCTACCAGATTAGCACATTAAAAAATTAATGACGAAAATGTTAACTGTAGAGAAAGGGAAAGTGCATACAATATTTAGAAGGACAATTTGGCGATATTAATAAAAAAAACTTTAGTTGGGGATGTAGCTCAGTGGTAGAGTGCTTGCTTTTTATGCTTAGACATCAGAGCAGCTTTGCCAATGCATTCTCCAGAAATCAAGTGTTTCTTTTTTTCAGTGATTCAATCTTTTTCTCTTCTAATTTTCTAAATCCTGACCAGGGATCATTGTTTCCTGGCCTGTTCCTAAGCAGGGACTTCTGTTAAGATGGGTAATAGCGTGACATTACTTCCAGAATTAATATACATTTACAATATCTAATTTATCTTATTACTTATGTCATGTTAGACTGCTACAGTTTTTCCTTCCTTTTCAAAATTGTTGTAATGATTTTAAGTCTTTTGGATTTTCATAGAAAGTTGTTATCCTCAAGTGTTTCACCTTAAAATGTTTCTTGTTAATGTCTCTGTAATGTTTCCAATTTTCTGTGTATAGGTCTCATAAATTTTGTGGTGAGATTCATCACTATTTTATATTTTATGCTCTTGTAACTGGTGTGTTTTGTTTTCGTTTGTTACTATGAGGTGGAAGTATAGTTGCTTTTCAATATACATTAATAGAAAAACATATCACCCTACGCACTATGTTAGTCGGTTCTCTCACTGAGATGAGATACCTGAGAAAAACAATTTAAATAAAGCAAGGTTTACTTTGGTTCTTGGTTTCAGAGGTTTCAGGTTGTGGTCAGAGGCTCTGTTGCTTTAGGCCTGTGTTGAGGCAGAAATTTCAGAACAGAAGAGTGTGGAGAGGAGAGCTGCTCACCCCTTGGAGGTCAAGAAGCGGTGAGAGAGAGAGAGAGAAAGCTGTGAATGAAGGGTGCAGGGACACCGTACGTCCCCCAAGTTCAAGCCCTCTTGATCCTTTTCCTTCAACTAGAGTCCACTTCCTGTTTCCATTGCCTTTCAACAATTCCATCAAATTATCATCTCACCAACGCATTAATGCACTTGATTATGTGAGAGGCCTAATGGTCCAATCACTTCCTCAAAAGCCCATTGAGGGTTGGGTATGTAGCTCAGTGGCACAAACACCTGCCTGGCAAGCACAAGGTCCTGAGTTCAATTTCTGGTACCAAAAAAACCCCCATTGACAAAAAACCTTCAACACAATGAGCCTTTATTTAGGGGTAACTACTGAATCCCAATCGTAGCACACACATGCTAGGCACTGCTTACTTACAAAGGGGACCCGCAGCATCCTTGCTGCTCATAGAACCTTCCTTAAAATACCTGATGCCGACTGTTCTTCCTGTCACTGAGTTTCTGATCTGACCTCATTGTCCATGCCCCCCATGCATCCTCCCTGTGTTCTTCAGGCTAGATGGGTACACAGTGCCTCCCCCTACAAATATGGCTTCTCTTTACACTTTCCCCAACCTCTCTTCTCAGAGAAGTTGTAAAACAGGCTGAGAATTCTTTGCTAGTCCTTCATTATGGAAATAAACCCCAGGGCTTCCCATACCCTGAACTTTGGGGGCCACGGGACGGCATAGTGACTTGGGCTTCCTGTGGCTTCTGAAAACTTCAGTGAGATCTCCATTTTGCCCCAGTGGTCTCAAATCTGTCCCCTTCTTTATTATTGCCAGATGACTCTCATTTCCCATTCCTCCTTTAGGTACTCTGCTGTTCCCATCCCTGCCTTCTAGCTCATTCAGGGCTCTCTTAACCTTCATCTTAACTAATGTTTTTCACCCCAAATTTTATTACTCATAGCTCCCAAGAAAGCTGGTTGTTAAATTAGCTGCAAGCTTGCAAACTGGTCGACTTCATGAAGATAACTTGAACCTGGACACAGTACAATATTTATTTAGGGTCTATCCCAGAGCTGCTTGTTACCATAAACACTTTCCAACATGCCACTGGCAACCTCTTTATGATTTCATTTTCTCTCCTGTTGCCTCACAAAGCCTCAGTCTAAATTTAATTCAGAAACCAACATTTCCGCTTACCATGGAACCACAGAACATTTGCATTTGAAAATATAAAATGGGTAAGTGTAAGCCGCATCACCTCTCTAAGCCTTTATCGCTCATCTGTGGACTGGTGATAACGTCTTCCTCATATATTGTGCTGGGAAGGAATGAAGTCACACACGCTGGCACTCGGCGCGTACTCAGTACATGTTGGCTGTGTCGCTCGTATCCTCCTCTGCAGCCACCCAGCTTTGGGTTACTCACTTGTCGCCTGGCACGTTTTAGACCTGTCATTCTTTGAATAGCTGGCACTAATGACTCATCAGTGAAGTATGTTTTAAGTTGGAGAAATGATCTTAATGGGGGAAGAAACTCACAAAAGCCAGTCCTTACTCTTATATTACTGTAATAAAACGTGAAAACCTGGTCTCTTTCTGCAGCGTGTGGCCTGGCGAAGTTTAGTAGTATTCCAAATGTGGATTCTTACATCATTATCCATTTTGGCCCTCTCACTTGGGCAAACCTGTGTCTCTGGGATCAACCACCTGGCTCTTGTCTCTATTCAACTGCCTTCAACTCTTAGGAGCAGCTTTCTTAGTGCTGAGGTCGCTACCCATTGCAGTCACTTTGAAAAGGCTAGGCAAGGCCTGTTAACAGCCCTTATCTCCGCTCTCCCGGGTCTAAAACAAGGCATCCCAGCCGATGTGTCATCTGACATGAGGAAGGCCTGGGAACATGTTTTGCTTGATGGAATTTATAACTTAATCTTCCTGCCAGACTTAATTTGCTTGGGAATGGGAAGATTTTCATACACTAATGTTACTACATTTGATAAGATGAATTGCCCCTACTTTTAAAAAGGCATCTCTGTAGCTGAGGAAGATCTCAGAAATGCATAATGTTAAAAAAAATTAGAAGTTGTTTGAGTTTGGAAAGTGCCAAGGGATTTTTTTTTCTTCTCCAAGGTTCCTACAGATTATTTATTTTCAAATTAGGTTTATTAACATCTAATCCTTATGCAGTAAAAATTATTTATTTTATGCGTGCCTGTAATCCCTGCACTCTGAGACACTGAGGCAGGAAGAACACATGTTTGAGAACAGTTTAGGTGCTAGTCTCAAAAAAAAATTTTTTTTAAGGAGTTGGGGATGCAAAGCCTTGTGTGAAGGCTCTGAGTTCAATCCCCAGTAGTGAAAAAAACCTATTTTAATGCTTAGTTCTTCAAGTTTTGACAAACACAGGTGCGGTGTAATCACCACCACAATGCAGATAGGACCCTTTGTAGCCATCTTTGTTCCACAAATACCAGGACCTGGTAACCACTGATCTACTTTTGGTCCTTATAGTGCTCTCTTTTCAAGAAAGTCATCTTAATGGGAATTGTAGCCTCTGAGTCTGGCTTCTTTACTTAGCTAGTGCTTTTGAGACATGCCCATTGTACTTGTGTTAACACAGTCAGGTATCATGTGATGACATTTCAGACAACAGACCACATGTGTGCTGGTAGGCCTGTAAGATTATAATGGATATGAAAACTTTCTATCATGCAGAGAACATGCTCTTATAGGTAAACAGATGCAACTGGAAACCATACTCATAAGTGAGACAAGTCAGACTCATGTGTGTAAATTGTTGTTACACTATTGTCTCCCTAGTGGAAGAAACTGAAAGAGTAAATAAGATCCAAAAGGTACAATAGAGATCGTGAAAGGGAAAGAAACTGCTCAAAAAGGAAAGAACAACTAGGATGGGGGAAAGGAGAAAAGAAGGAAGGAATATATATATATATATATATATATATATATATATATAAAATGCTAAGGTAATTGTACTGCTAATTTCTATTAGTTCACTGAAAAGAACAGTGAGTGTTTATGTTGTTTGATCAATCTTACATTCCTATATCTGGTAATCTGAGCAATTACTCTAAAGATAACAATATGCAATATAATAACGATTGTTAATTTTCTATCATTTTGTTTTGAAATTCTGTAGCATTTTTATTGTTTTTTATTCTCTTTTTAAAAAATCACGTGTTTGTGGTGATGCTGGTGTAAATGAAACTACTTTGTTCAAAAGAAAGTATAGCAAGCCAGGTGTGGTGGTGCACACCTGTAATTCTAGTACTCGGAAGGCTGAGGCAGGAGAATTACCATGAGTTTGAGGCCAACCTAAACTACACAGTGAGACCCTGTCTCAAAAACAAATAAACAAACAAAACAAAGACCAAAACAAAAGGATAGCATATGCAGTTACGGACTGTACAAGATACTTGATTATGATAATAAATAACTATGTTACTGGGTTATGGGTTTTCTATATTATACCTTTTATTGTTATTGTAAAGTGTGCTATGTATACTTACAAATGAAAAAGTTTAAGACAGTCTGTTGCATACCTCCTGTGTTTACTGCCACTCCTGATTGCTCTCATTCAAGATCCCTCATGGAAGCCAGGTACGGTGGCTGCACAGTGTAATCCCAGCTATCTGAGAGGCGGAGGCAGGAAGACTGCAAGTTTGAGTTCAGCCTGGACAATGTAGCAAGACCTTTTCTCAAACAACAGGGGCTGGAGAGATAGCTTAGGGCAAAGGCCCTACCATTCAATTCCTACTACAGAAAAAAAAAAAAAAAGACCACATGGAGTGATTGACATATACTATCTAGATTTGTGTAAACACACATTGTGTTGTTTACACGATGATGAAATGGCCTAGCAGTGGTTATCTCAGAAGCATCTTTTTTGTTAAATCACGTCTGTGTATGGTTTTCTCAATTTATTGCTGAGTCGTATTCCAGCGTATGCAAGTGCCGTGGTTTGTTTATCCACTCACCAGCTGCAGGATGCTGGGGTGGTTTCCATTTAGGGGCAGTTATGAATAAAGTACTGTATTAGAACACAGATTTTACCTGAACAAACCTTTTCGTTTTTCCTCGGTAAACTCCAAGGGCCGCTTTCTTTCCCCTACTCTGAAGCTCCCTCATTATCCCCAGAAGCCAGAGCTCTGGGGATCTGTGCTTTGCTTTCCCCGTGTACAACATGAGATGTGTGAGTTCTGGAGCGAGGGAACAGTTTCAATTTTTAGGTCTCTGGACAACTGGCATAGCCTCTGTGGAGACACGGAATCAAAACTAAGCAGAGAGAAGACGAGCAATAGGCTTAGGAAGGAGGAGTGAGGAAAAGTGAGGCGAACAAGCACGAGGCAGGGCTTCGGTGTCAGGTGCTCTAATTAAGGGCTTCTTCTTAATTAGCAGCCCAGCTGCCTATAAAATTGAATTGTGCTTCTCTGCTTATAAACTGGAATCATGACTCATGGAGTTATGATTTGCTTAAATCCACTCTTGCCATTTGTGTGTATGAGCTGATGTACTGCAGCTGATATCTGGACTAAACTGAGATGATTAGGAAATCTCTGGTCATCAGAGATTTCTATTAATAATTCTATTTGAATAAGAGTCATAGCTCACCCTTACTGAGCGTTTGCCATACACCAGCTACTGCCAGGAGGACTTTCCACGGGTCCACTCATTTAAGCCTCGTGACAGCCTCAAAGTCAGTGATTTTCTAAGCCTTACAGATTTTATGTCATCTGAGATAGAGTAGTTAAGAACAGCTAGCCAGTGGCAAAGCAGGAACAAAAACACAGGCCCTCTGTCTCATGACACAATTCCTTTACCACTAGGCTCTCCTGCCCTGACACACTTGCTATTAGGAGCCAGATCACTGGTGTCTCTTCTTTAGCCTTCATACAGGTCCCGCAAGGTGACTTCTTGTTACCCCCACTTCACAGATGAGACACTCAAGAAATTAAGTAATTAGGTCAAGGTGCTCTAACTGGTGGCTTGTGGAGCGAGGGACGGAATGCAGGTCAGTCCATGCCTTCTGCATTGCCTCTCCCCATCTCTGGTAACATCACTCGCTTTGCCTTGGACTTGACCTAAGTTGAGAGGCTGTCGAAGACATGAAATGAAGATGAATTTGTCTGTGCCTGTGCTAACCTTGCTGCCCAGACTCAGCAGGTGCTGCCTGAGTGTGTCTGCCTCCCTGTAGCCTGCTGGCCCTCGGAGGAACTCTATGGGGACTGGAAGGTACAGTGTAAAGACATTCTGATTTTTACCATGCCTTTTCTCAAACAATAAAGTCCCCTAGGAAAGTTGGGAAAGAACAAAAATAAATACTTGTTAGGGATAGATTTATAATAGGTGTCCTTCTGCATTTGTTTGACTCAGATTTCCTTAATAGGTCACAGATTCTGGGCACCATGCTTGCTCTAATTAGTTTTAGATCATGTGATGGTTGGTCTCTGGGGGAGGAGAAAGTCTAAAAGCGTGAGCTGCAGTTAGGGCTATAAAGTCACCAGAGAAACCCATCATTGCCTTGACCAGATTTCTGTGTGGCGGAGGTGAGAGCCAGTGCTGTCCTTATGGATCCTACCTTTCATGCAAATGCCCAGATTCAGAGGATGGTTGGATTTTATTATTTGCTTTATCATTATCCAGCATTTTCTTTATGCTAGCTGTGTTCAGCACTTTTGGACATTTGCTATCTCTACTCCCCAAGACAGAGTTTATGTACATGCCATTCCCCCTGCTGAATTATGGGCTCCTGGATATAGCAAAATGTATCACTTGGGATGAATTGAAGCTGGTTTTCTATCACCCAAAAACCCCTAGTCTAGTAAGAGAAACTGACATGTATATAAGTTATTGGGATACATGGCACACTCTGATAGTGTGATAATGATTATAACAATAATAGTTAACATTTAAGGGAAATGGATCATGATCCTTGCCTTGTGCCAAATCTTGCACATGTTTATATGCTTTTTGAATCATCAGCGAAATTGGTGCTGTATCAGTTATCTATTATCATAATAATGCTGGGTAACAACTATAAAACCTCAGTGGCATAGAACATTTATTTTTACTCAAGTCTATTTGTTGCCTGGGAGCGTCTGCTCCCAGGGCAGCTGGCTGTTGGCACAGGCACCTTAACTGGGCTCTTTGGTGCATCTGGGCAGCTGGGGGCTGGCTGGTTTAGCAAGGTCTTTGATGAAACCCTTTGCCTCTGTTTCTTGCAGAAGGTTCAATCTGCTCATGCTCCTGGTGGATGAAGGATTCCAAGGGCACCAGCCTCATGAGACTGAGGCTCAAAACTGGCACACTGTCATTTCTGCTGTACTTGCATTTGACCAAAACACATTTACAAGGGTAACCCAGATTCAAGGACTGGGGAAATAGATTTTACTTCTTCATGAGAGAAGCTGCAAAATTATACTTTAAGGGTATGGATGCCAAAAGAATGGAAAGTCGCATCCATTTTTGCAATTCACCATGGAGTATATTCTTGTCCCCATTTATTGTTGCTGTTTTACAGGTAAGGAAACTGAGTCCTGGAAAGATACCTAAACTCTCACAAATAAATGGCTATATAGACAAAGGCTTTGGAATTATTGGAAAAAGGGGAGGCTGTGCTTGTATAAAAGACTCGACAGTTTCTTTGGCATGGACATGAGCTTGAAGTGAGGCTGAATAGCAGATATTGTGCCTCCTTGCCCCATTTTGTACCAGGACCTCAGAGTACACTGTGGTAGCGCTTCTGTGTCAGGTGGACTTTCCATGGGTCCACTTATTTAAGCCTCATGACAGCCTCAAAGTCAGTGATTTTCTAAGCCTTACAGATTTTATGTCATCTGAGATACAGAGCAGTTAAGAACAGCTAGCCAGTGGCAAAGCAGAAACAAAAATTCTCACTGACAACGGCCTCTCTGCCCCTCTGATCAAGTTTTCTCCAGGGCCTCAAAGCTTTGCTCAGTCTACAAATGGCACACTGAATGCACTCAAGTAAGGTGGGTAGGTGCTGGCAAATCAGTGTCTCAGCTTCCTCGTTCCATGGTGGAACAGTTCTGCGGCACATTTTACAAAGGTCCTCAGAAGATCCCCATGGGAATCAATCCCCAGATTACTCTTAGTAGCAATCTGTTCGTTAACATTACACTTTATTATTTGTTTATTTCAGTTAAGCCACCTACATCCTAACCCTTGTCTCAGGGTCTTCTTTTGCAGGAAATCAAACTAAGACATCTGGAAGGATGGACAAGACACGAACAGAGGAGGGAAGCTGGTGAAGTGCTCCCTGAAGAGGACCTTTGGGAACTTTTGGACTTTGCTTCTAAATTTTATTTGTACAAAAATACTGTATTTATGTAATAATGTTTTCTATTAGTTTCACATGATTTATTTTACGATAAATTGCTAGAAGTAGAAATAGTAGCTTTCATCCCTGTGACCAAATAGCTGAGGAAAACGACTTAGAGGAAAGAACACTTATTCTGGCTTCCAAATGCAGAGGTTTCAGTTTTTGGTCAGATGGTCCCTTGCTTTTAGGCCCAAGGGCCTGTCGCGAGGCAAAACTGTCATGGCGGAAGGACACAGACAAGGAAAGCTGCTCACTTCCGGACAACCAGGAAGCAGAGAGAAGGCGGGGTAAGAGCCAGAAAGGAAGGGGCTGGGGGCCAGATCTAGTCCTCAAGACCACACCCCCATCGCTCCCTTCAATTAGGCCCCATCTGCTGTGTTTCCATTACCTCCCAAGCATGCCATCACACTAGGATTCCTCAGTGGACTGATCCGCTGAAGAGAGTTCGCGTGATCCAATCACTTCCCCCAGAGCCCCGCCTCTGAACGTAGACAACACTGGGGAAACACTTTAAATCTAATCCATAACAGAAGGTTGCAGAGTTTAAACATTTCCTAAGCTTTTACCCACAGGAATTCTAACTTTTACATTTAGGATTTGTTCAGCACTAACATTTGTCTTAGAACCTGAAGAAGTTTTTAATTACTGAAATTCGAGGGCATGGAGACATATATTAGTCCATGTTGTGTTGCTATATCAAAATATTCCAAAGTCAGTACTTTGTGTAAAAAAGAAGTTTATTTAACTCAAAAGTTTGGAGGCAGGAAGTTCACAACTGGATAGTCCTACTGATTTGGACTCTGGTGAGGCTGGGTCATAGCATGGTGATGTAACTATAGTAAGAGGGAAAGGTCACATGGCAAGAGGTCACAAGGCCAGAGAGCAGAACAGCGCCAGCCTGTTCTTTTCATAGCAGCCCATGCTTAAAGGAACCAACGGGGCTTTCGTGAGAACTGCATTAGTTCCTTGCAAGTGCAGGACCCCAATGACCGTGTGTGAAATCCCACCTCTTAACAGTCTCACTACCTCTCATAACCACGGTGGGAACCCAGTCTCCAACACATGAACCTATGGGGGACAAACCACATCCAAACCAGAGCAATGGATTGCCCTGAGCTCAGCATACATTTAGGTCTTAATTCAGAATTAAACATGAAACATTCTTATGCTGAAAGTCCATTGGCCTTTCTTGTACCATCAACTTCTTACTGGTCTATCTTCCATAGAAAACCATAATCTATCTTCATACTCTCCTCTTGATCTCTCTCTCTTTTTTTTTTTTAATCTCCTCTCACTTCTGTTTTAGCTGACAGTCCCCAACTCAATCACATGATATTTTCGTAGCCATTTCTGATCCATCTGCCCTTTCCTCCATTACCCAAGCCTGGAAGCTAATCTCCCCCAGCCAGAATGGCCCGTCAGAATTTTTCCTAAGTGAAAGACAGCTGTCTCCCTCCAGATGATGACAAGCCACAGCACTAATGTGTTTGTGGAGACGGGGTGGGAGAGATGATAGTAGAAATGTCACTGAGAGTTCAGACAACTGGTGGCCTTTGTAGAGGGGACGAAATAAACATGGTAAAACCTGAGAACAACCTAGACCATTTCTTCTGCTGCCCCAAATATCACCTCATGACCTCCAAATCTGTGTTTTGTTTTGGTGAACCCTGAAAGCTTTTCGGTCTTCAATAATTCTCTATTAAAATGCAAATACCTGCTGGGAGTTGTTAAGCTTTATCAGCTGATAGTTGGCTGTAGAATAAGCCTGAGGCAGAGGCCCTATCTCTCTGCCTCGCTGGATTTTAAGGGGGCCCAGCAAGGCACAGGGTAGGGCCTTTCTGTGGAGGGAAGAATAGAGCCAGGAAGAAGGAGGGAGGTTTATGGAGGGTCATTTTTCAGTCTTTCTTCTATTCTGACTGGAGTGAAGTTTGCTTACCATGATCACAAGCTTCTCCTTTGGCATCTTCAGAGCAGTAATTTTTAAATGGTAGGTTTGTTACTCTTTGACCCATGCACACATTGAACTAAGGAGGAATGCTGGAGCATCTCTGCACTGCCTAAATTAGGAAGAGTAAAAGTAACCTAGGGAAGTAACTATAGAATCCCTCTCTCCTGGCCTACATTTAGTTGCATTTGATTATATCAATGCCATGATACATGGATGGTCTTGGCAGCTCAGTAGGTCACAGCAAAGCCCACACATGGCCAGAGCAATGGGTGTGCTTCCTCCACAGTAGGAAGTAAGCTGCAGTCCTACCAGTGGGCTTGCCCATGTATGCCCATCTAGGGAAGCAAAAGAGAGCAGGGATACACATTGCCATTCTATCCTGATGCCCTGGAAAACCGCAGACATGCACATGACCTCCACAGGAAGTGATTATATCCAAGAGGTGAGTCCCAGCCTCCCAGCTGAGGCACCTTCTCCATCATGTGTAGCTCAGAGCACATATGTCTTCCCTCCCGTGTTGGATTGTGACTGCCTTCAGCAGGAGCCAAGGTTACTTCATTACTGAGTTCAAGTCCAAAGCACTTTCAGAATAAGAGCATCCATAAAAAAAACACTTGTAGAGGCAGGATTATTCCAAAGCAATATTGTAAATAAATGGGATCTCCAATACTCTCCTGTCCCTTTTCCTTTCAGGTGTGATAATCAAGATACTTAACCAGTAAGTACCAGCACTAACCAATCAGATGAAGGTAGGCTTGCTAGAAGCAGGATTCTAGGGCTGCCTGGTATACATTAACCTCTTTGTTCCTAGAGCACCAGGCCTTCCAGAGAGGGGAGGGACTAGCAAAGGGCTCAAGATACCATTGCTTTCCTACTGGTGTGGAAGTATTCCAACATTTTAACAACTTTACGATGTCCCTACCCTGGGCTGGATATGAAGTGTCCTATTCCAGGTCATCAGTTCTAAGTTCCAATGTGAAGATGAAGCAAGGACTGGGAAAGGTCTCTCTGCCTGGAGCGAGAACACTGTTGGTGTATTGGTGTGTTGGGGTGTGTGTGTGTGTGTGTGTGTGTGTGTGTGTGGTCATTAACCTCAATTCTGGGACAGGAATGGAGATCATATTGAAGAGGTCAGGGTCTTGTGACCCAGGAGGGCAATGTTTATGTGGTTCTGAGCTTGTAAGAAGCCAAGCCTCTCCTTAGGCTCCTCAGCAGTGGTCTTTGGCTTTGACGTCCAGAGAAATTCAGTTAGCTGTGGTGTCATCTTGAATAAGAAATACTGTCTTAGTTACTTTCTTTGTTGTTGAGACTAGATACCCAACACCTACAAGTTAAGGGAGGAAAGGTTTATGTAGCTTACGGTTTGTAGATGTTTCAGTCTGTGTTTGGCTGGCTCCAAGCCATAGTGGTTTTGCAGAGGGCCATCACAGAGAACAGCTCCTGGTAGGCAGAAGACAGCAAAAACAGACAAGCAAGCAATAGATGACCACAGCTATCCCTTATATCTTATCGAGGCTACTCAGGGTGGATAGCACTCACGCCCTTAATCCTAGTGTCTGTAAGCCTAGCATTGCACCATGAATCAACACCAGCATCACACATTCTCGATCCAGCCACCTCTGAAAAATCCTCACCTATGACTACAGCAGGCTTTGGAGGGTCATCTAGGAACAGCCATAACAAACACCTAATGGAATGGTTTAGCACAGTTCTGGACGTGTCTGGATGAATGACTTGCTGAAGATAAAAGACCCACCCAGGGTATGGATGGCACCAACCAATAAGCACGCAGCCTAGATGACTTAAAAGGGAAGGAAGAAAGTCCTGCTTTAGCTTCTTTGCGGGAGCCCCAGTCCTTACCGTCACCTCTGGCTGTCCATCCCCAGTCTTCCACTGCAGACTTTCCAGCCTTCCAGCTCAGGCTTCTGGCTTCTAATACAAATTTGTGGGGGATTTCTCAGTGAGCCCAAGACCTTCTTTTGACTGGATCCTCTGGTTTTCCAGGACACAGACAGTGCTTTTGCATTCTTCTACCCCTGACTCTGCAGGCAGCCACTGTAAGCTTGCCTTGTAAACCCTTTATATATCATACATGTTAAACATTTATGTACCTCTCATGATCCCTGATACAATATGTCTATCTAGTGTACTCTTGGGGGTAAAATTGGTGTTTATATATATATATTTTTTTCTTTTATTCAAAGGCTTCCTCTGACACTGAGACATCAACTTTCTATTCTTTCTATTCTTTTGTTTAGCCTGCTATTATGAAGGAACAAAAAAACCCATTCCATTTCCTTCACTATCCTACACCCTCCTCAAAACAAGAAAAAAAAAACCCTTATTTTAGGCAAACTCACTTGTGCTGCTTGCTTGAGAGAGGAGAGGAAACATTTTCATCTTTTGTGTTGGTGGAGGCAGGGATGGGGGCTTATTAAACCCTGTGAAGGGTTCACTTACTCCTTCCTGCCTCACATGTCTCAGTCTAGTATGGGGGTAGGGGACTCTGATTCATGGGGTCTTGGAAGGTAATCCTGGACCCAGGGGGGCAGAGGAAGTGTAGAGAGGAAGAAGTGAGTAAAAAAGTGAGCTCTTTTCAGCCTGTCAAAAATCCTAATGGAAATTATAGATGAACAGAGTACTCTTGTGTGCAACCAGAGAAATTCAACTTGAGCCAGCTTAGAGGGAAAATAATGGAGTTAATTGGCTCATGAAATCAATCCACAGGAAGAAGTGAAGTGTGCTGAGCCTCAGGGACAGCTGGAGCCGGGGCATTAAGTGTCACCAGGACACTCCCTCCTTCCCAGTTTCTCACCTGTGGTCCTTGCCTCTCACCTATGATCTTTTCTGAAAGTAGAGTCCATACTCTAGAGAGAGGTTCTCAACCCAAGATGGGCACTGATTATTATCCTCATCTCTGCCCCCAGGACATGTGCATTAACTGGGCACATTTTTGATCATCACATTGGGGGGGGGGGGTTTGCTGGTGTCTGCTGTATCCAGCGCAGCTCTCGAAGTTCTCTAGGGGGAATGATGGTAGGAGGATAGAAAAATAAAGATAAGAATCAGAATATAGAAAGCTGAGGTCAGATGGTGCCTTCTCTCCAGACTGGAGGAAAGGAACTGCTCAACCACTACAACACATTTATTTATACATTCAGGAGGTTGATGTCACGTAACACTCCTCTGCCTAGCAACATGCTTGCATGGTAGCCTGGGGTGCCACTCATTCTTGGAGCTGGAACAGCTTGCTCATGTGGCTCACCTCAGGTATTCTTTGTGCAGGCCTTGTTCTAGCCCTGCACATGTAATCAATTTCCAGTTTCAGCTGTTCTCCATGGGTGTCTAGCGCATAGAGGCAGAAGTTGCAGCTAAATACCCTACAGTGCATAGAACAGCCTTCCAAAAACAATTACCTGACCCTAAATGTCAACAGTAGTTAAGAAACTCTGGTCCAAGACTGGTACTTTAGTTTATTTTGTGCTGGTAGTTTAAAATAAACATGGTTCTGGGGAAAAGATCTTTAAGATTACATCAGTTAGGGGTCACTAGGGGACAAATTGAATGACATAAAGAATTTACAAAGTAGGCTTACAATTTGTCCTGTAGAGTCAGGGGTAGAAGAATGCAAAAAGTCATCTGCATGCTGGAGAGGCAAAGGATTGAAAGTTGAAGGCTTGGAGCTCACTGTAGAGTCTGGCACTAGTCCATATGGGAAAGTTGAAGGATATATGTTGAAAGGCTAGAGTCTGCACTGGAAGCCTGAAGGAACCGAAGAAAAATGTCTAAAGGTGACAGCAAAAACTAGAGCAAAAAGGGCAGACTTCATTCTTTCCCTTTTATTTCACTCAGGCTACAAGTCTATTGGTTGGTGCCATCCACATCTGGGGGGCGCTTCCCTCCTCAGTTTAAAATTTACAAGTCAGCAGTCCAGACATACCCAGAACTGTGCTCTACTAATCCACTAGGCATTTCTTAATCCATCCAAGTTCACACTACAATTAACTATCACAAAGATGCAGGGACCACACGTGGCAAGGGCCTTCTTGTATCTTTCCACAGCAGAAGGCAATACACGACAAAAAGGCAAGAGAGAGAAAACGGAGGGGAGTGTACTCATCCTTCGGAAAGAAACTGACTTTTGCAATAAAGTATTAATCCATTCATGAGTGCTGTGCCCTCATGGCTTAATTACTTCTTAAAGATCCCACCTCTTCACAATGTCAATTGTAGATAAAGTTCCCAACACATGAACTTTGAGATCACAATCAAACCAAAGCTACAGGCTTCCTCCACAGGGCTGACTACAGTCAGCTGGTAGCTTCCAGGCCTTTATCTAACAGTGTCGGTAGCCCAGCAGGCACTGGGATGTGCTCATTCTGATCCAAATGCCAAAAATCGCAGGGGAGTTCTTTGATTGCTCCAGCTTGCTTGAAGGGCCCATCCCTAAATTAATTACTATGAACAAAAAAGGTGGGGCTTCAGAAGACCCTTTCTAAAACCTCATGGTTGAAGCTGCAGAGGGGAAAGTTCTCAGAAGAAGTAGGGTACAAGGCAGGGCAATAAAGGATGACAGATTATAAATGTTACCACCAAGTAAGTTCAAGTTATTTGAGAGACATTTTTACAAACTAGGAATATAGGAAAATGTAAAGACAAGTGTTCTTTGTTGGAGTAAAGATTGGGAACCATATGAATCTACCCCTGCACCAAACTTCAGGCCAAGCCAGGCCAGTGTCCCATGCTCCAGAATCTTTATGCAGTGCCTCCTATGAACATTTCCCAGGGGACCTGCTCTCCACTCAGAATCAATGGGTGGTAAGTGGCTATTTAGATAAACTAATTATTGCTAATGTTTAGGTAGCTAATGAGTTATTCCTTCCAGATGACATAATGCTTAACCCCATTATAACAGCATTTCCCTTAAAGATCCTTAAAGGAGGAAATAATAACAGTACTTGCAGGCAAAAGGGAATGTGGTAGGAAGATGTCTTTGTTTTGGAGGCCTCTAGATTCAGGCCATTCATGTAGGTAGCAAGTTATACCCTATCTGACTAAGACATACTTAAATTTAATGTTTTCAGATGCATGTTTTCTGTAACATAGATCCCTGAGATGGTAGTAATTTCATAATTACAGCAGTTTTGGAAATGCCGGTTTAGGTAACATTTAGTGGGTTTCTTTACTGTGCGGTTTGGAGTCTTTAATAGAAAGATTGTTGCTACTCTGAACAACTGAGCTGAGGAAGCTCCTTTGTTAAGGAGCATTTTCTGTGGAGTGATCAGCCCTGTTTTGTCACCACTGCCCTCACATAGTTGCTAAAGGAATTCCCGTTCGTGTCTCAAGGTGGAAGATAAATTGTATAGTCACCCTATTCTAGCTGGAACACACTTTGGAAGATGCCTATTACCATCTTGATTTGTGGAGAGCAACTTTGTACAGTCGTAAATCAGCCTTAGGATTCCTTTCTGTTTGGTGGCATGCATTCACTACTTCAGCATCAAACTTGGAGATGGAGTCAGTCCCTAAAAATCTGTAGAGGCACACAGAATGAGAATTTCCTGAGACCATGGCTTCCCCTTCTTCCCTAGGACACTTCTACATCAACACCTTACAGTATCAGCAGTAGAATCCCTAAGTCAAAGCCTAGATTTGAAAAATTGGACAGGCCCGAAGGTCATTGTGTTACTAAGGAATTGTTTGATTGTAAAAGACAGAAACTAAATTTGAACAGGCAAAAACAACAGAACTCACAAAGCCACGGAAGTTAGTAATTTGAGGAAGAAATTTATAGAACCAGAGGACAAATCTCAGAAACCAGAGAGCACCTTTGGTTTTCCTGGTGGAACCACATTTCTTGATGCTTCCAGAATTCTCTTTCCAGTTAGGGCAGGCCCCTGCCTTTTCAGTCTTTCCCGTCAAGGACTATGCTGCCGCCATAGATACTGGTAATTACAAAATTCAAAATTCACGACCTTCCATAGTTCATATAATAAACAGCAGCCAAAACAAACAATTATTTTGAAATTAGTACCATGAGCAAAAATCCTAAATGATACCATGTTTTCAAAGGAGGAGGAGCCCAGGACAATGAGGTTTTGTTCTCAAGTCAAAGCACTGGAGGAAAAAGACCCAATGATTCCTATAGAAATGATTGCCCTTGCAAATTGCTTCAGTCACCTGCAAAGGGTAGGGTATGTGTTTTTATGGACTTAGCTCTGGACATCTGCAGATGGCAGAGGTATGTGCATAGATACAAAAGATGAGTGCACAGAACATGAATTTCCAGAGAAATGAGATGTAAGAGAATAAAAAAGAAAAGAAAGACTGCAGATGGTTTCTTCTCTCCACAGACCAGAGCAGGGCTGGGTCAGTCTGCAGTACCACACAGGCAGAGCCCGGCTGACACATGGGAGGAGTCACTTGTGTTTTTTCACTGTGTTTGTTTACTTTTCCTTCCTGTTCTCCCACTCTCTCTTTCTCCCACCCTTCCACTAAACCGGTGTGGCAGGCAGAATCCAATAGTAGTAAAACCACAGAATAAGATGCAGGGATTTAACCTGCCATTGTCACTATGGGACCTTGGGAAAATTTACTTAACCTACGAACATCACGTATAAAAATGCAACCAAGAATAGAAACGCCTCGTCCTTTTCTTGAGATGATTAAGTGAAGGAACTCATGTAAAGCCATCAGAGGAGCGCCGGGCAGCCGTAAGCCCTGTTACTACTACTCGCACTGCTAAACCAGTAGGGTCTCTGCTCTCTGGGGGGCGCCATTGGCTTCCGCTTATTTCTGTCCTTCCAGGCCTTGGCTTATCTTTTTTCTTTGCTCGCCTTGCTTTTAATCCATCTTCACACCAGTTGATACTTTATGGAGAGAAAACTGCCTTTGGTTTTTTTCCTTCAGAGGCCCCAGTCATTCCTCATTCGTTTATTCACTCATTCAGGAATTCATTTAACAAATATTTATTAAGGGACTTCTGTGGACCGGGCCTAATTCCGCCTGCTGGGGATATAAGCAGAAAACGAATCAACACAAATCCTAGCTTTCCTGAGTTTATATCCTAGCGGGAGAAGGAGGCTATGAAGGAGAAAATGTCGGGCTTCCCCTGCTTATACTCCAAGCCATGTTGTCCTTCTCTCCTCTCCTGCCGGAGCTTGCCCGGTATCTGATTTCTTGATGCTATCTTCTTTATCAAAACTTCCCCCTTTTGGTTGATCTGCAAATACCTTAGATTGTTCCCAAAGAGATTTCAAGCAGCTTCTTAGCTTTTTGACTCATTGCTTGCAGGTAATCAGTTCCCTCCCTGCTTGCCCTGTGCTGTGTGCTATGTTTTTCCTAGATGCTGTTTGCCTTTTCCAAGTCGACTCTATCTCCTGCCTGGTCCTTTCAGAGTCCCTGCCTTTGGATCAGGGAACAAATCTCAATTTAGCTTCACTTGTGATTATAATTAATGTGCTGTTTACACCCTCTTCCAGATCATTAATGAAGATGTTAAATGAGACCAGGATGAAATGGTGTCCCTGTGGTATCGAGCTTAGACACCTCCCAAGGACTCCACACTCTGCCATTTGCTGTTTCGCTGTGCTT
Source organism: Dinomys branickii (assembly GCA_004027595.1). Classification (NCBI taxonomy): domain Eukaryota; kingdom Metazoa; phylum Chordata; class Mammalia; order Rodentia; family Dinomyidae; genus Dinomys; species Dinomys branickii. The sequence goes on along the minus strand of PVLD010016733.1, from coordinate 13,141 downwards.
TGTTTACCTTGAGAGCTCAGGCCTTCACCTTTGCAAGAGGCAGAAAACTTAATATTTCTACTGCTACAGTGATGCCACTTGAGGGCGGGGGATATTAAAGCCTGGCAGATTGTAAATGCATCCTTTTGAGTTTGAATTATTGTAGATTATGAATAGAGCATTGTCAGTAAATGCTCTGTGGCTCTCCCTCCTCTCAGATGCCTTTGTTTTCTCTTGACTTTCTGCAGCTGTTCGGCCTTTTCGGGAGCTGGGAAGGGTAGATGTTTGCTGGATGCAAAGATGTTGCTTGAATCAGCGTAAGTATGACTGTAAAGCCCTTCTGTTGTGTGTGAAAGTCACAGTCCATGAATTGCATGAATGGCCCCAGGTGTTCTCCCCTCCCCAAATCCAGAACCTTCCTAGTACCCGTATTTGGCTGTACTGTCCATTCTGCCTATGCCTCAGTCATGTGATTTTCTTTGACAAATGGGTTTCGAGCAGACATAATGCAAGCATAGGTTTTGAAACAAGCATTTGTACATCTCTTCTTGCATTCTCCTGCCTCCATCATAGCCACAAGAGAAGATCGTCATGAGGGGCAACCTGTTGAGAAGCAGAGCTCAGTTGCTCCAGCAAGGTTCACTCTGGATCTTCAGATGACCTCCAGATATGTGAGTGACTCTCACTCACATCAGCAGGACCTCCAAGTCACCCAACAAATCCATGAGCAAAAAGCATACTGCATATGAGGTTTTGAGATAGGAGATTAGGGCATGGCAAAGCTAGCTAGCATGACCTGTGAATTATAAGATCCCAGAGACATGCACAGAACAGTTCCCAAAGCCCTGTGTGTTGACTTTGCTCAAGAACTCGAACATATTTTCAGTAGGATGGCCTAGACCTGACATAAGCCTGAGACGTGGAATTCTAGCATTGCCTCTCAAGACCCTTCTGTAGAAGTTCTTTTGGGTTACCTTGATATTTGGACATTATATTGTCCAAAAAGATGCCATGTAGAGCTTGCTATCATAACTTTCCATAATAACCCAGACTGTATTTCCCAGAAGTTGCATGTACTTTCAGTTTTGCTTTTACCCTCTTTTCCTCCTGACTCAGCCCAAGCTCACTCTGAAAGCCAGTTTCTCCCTCACATTTCACTTTTGCATCCTTAGATAACCTTAGCTGCTACTCTTTGCTCATTTTGTTCAGTTCTTTGTATGAGATGAGCAGAAGCTGGAATCCAGCTGCAGAGGGAGAGCTGAGTAACCCAGAACCCAATAACATTTAGTGGATGAGCCACCTTTAGGAGCAAGATACTCAACAACAGCCTTACTTCATATTCAGTGTTACCAGTGACAGGAGATGGCTCATACAGTAGCACATATTCGGAGTTTCAAAGTCTGAGAAGTCATTGATCATCCAAAGATTTTCCAAATATTGAGTCCCTACTTGATCCTTTATAAGAAAGGAGTTGGGTCTGAGGGTATAGTAGAGTGGCACATAGCACGCACAAACTCCTGGGTTTGATCCCTAGTACTAAAAAAAAGAAAGGAAAGAAAGAAATTAAGAAAGGAATGAAGGAGAGGGAAAAGCTTTCTAAATACAGATTCAGAAATATGCAATTAAAAAACAAATTAAAATGGCTGGGGGTAGAGTTTAGTGGTAAAATGCTTGCTTAGGATGTATGAGGCCCTGGGTTCAATCCCCAGGATGTGGGGTACAGGGGAGATTATTAGAAATACAAAACTGGTACATGGTGTGTACCAATTGGGCCTTAAAAAGTACAAGAGAGTAAAGTATGAATTTTAGAATTCAAGATTATGAAATCATTCATTAAGCATTTACTGTATGGGATACTTTAAGAACTCTGATTAGTACAGTAAGCTTTAAGGTTGTCGTTGGGGGGAAAGGCCACCATGGAGACTAGAGGATTTGCAGTGCACCGATAAAGTCGCTTTTCCACGGAAAACAGAAAAGAGAAGTAAAAGATATCTTAGGAAGAGCAGAAGTGTGAACTCTCCAGCTACCAAGCATAAGCAATGTTTCACTGTGTTCTTTCCCAACTTTTGCCTCTTGAAAGGGCCATGTCACTCATCCCACTGTTGAAAAATGTCCCTTTAGTCTATGCCAATACAGTGACAAGTAGCTTTCAGCTATGGGTAAGGCCTAGAAAGGACTGTTTATATTAGACTGAGAGGCAGGTGCATGCTTCCGCCTTACAGTGGAAGCAATCTCTAATTGTTCCCTGTGGTTTGCTTGCTTGAGCCCTGTAGGATTTTTCTTCCTAGCTGACCCTCACCTCTAGGACAGTGCTACTCAAGGTGTGGTCCTGGGCTAGGGACACAGCCTCAGGGAAACTTGTTAGAAATAGAAAATCTCAGAGCCAACCCGCACCTACTAAGTTCAAGTTGGCATTTTCACCAGGACTCTGGGGGATCTGTGCACACATTCAGGTTCAAGAAGAAGAGGTCTTAGGGGACGTGATTTATCTGGGAGTCAATCACTACCTTTAGGTGATGAGTTCTTGGGAGCAAGACCATACTTCTGGATCTTTGTATCCCCAGTACTCAGCACTATTCCCTGTTGTCTTAGGACCTCAAAATAACCATGCTCAGCAACAGTAAGCTGATAGGGCTAAGCAGCCTGGCCCATCAAGAGCGTTCACTCCACTAAGGGACAGATCTTTCCTCTTTAGGATTCTAGAGACCACCTTGAATGTACAGATTTTCCCTAAAGGAGGCAAAGCTTGCACAGGCTCTGCACAACTCTGCACAGTCCAGAGATTTAGGTTCCAGCATAGTTATGTAAAGCACAACTTCAACTGCATTTGAATAAGCAAGTTTGGGACCAGTGTTCTGCATATATTTGAATGTTTATGCTGGACCTGAATTAGGACCTAGGAACAATTAGCTATGCCTTCTGCAGTGGACTCTGAAGTAGACCAGTGGGCAAGAAGGGAGGAGGAGCGGGAAAGAAAAAGGGTAAGAAAACAGAGAGAATGATAATTGGGAGAAGAAAAATCTAGGGCTTGTGGGACCTAAATTTTGCCTTCTTACTTTCTAGAGGAACTTGGAATTTTTCACCCCTTCTCATGGTACCACTGACATTGAATAGCCAATCTTCTCTGCCCCACATCAACTTGAGTAATATACCACAGCCAAGGTTGGCTGCTTCTCCTCTCCTCCTCCTCCACCTTACTCAATTCAAGTTGAGAATGCTGGCCCCATACACGACTATTGGGATTTAAAAAATGATTTATTTTGCTACACAATTCAGACCTTTGAACCATAGTGGATGCTGGGTGCTGTGCTGACATAGTAGTTAGGGATAAAAGGAGTGTTTGGGGGATTGTGGAATTCTGACTTTCTATAAATCACTAATTTTATTGTAGTAAATAGAGGTCACCTCCTGAAACTCCAATAGCCAGCATTGAAAAATGGTATGAAACTATTGATGTCCATCAAAAGAAAAAAAATAGGAGAAATAGAGTGGAGGGAAAAGGGTGCTTACTCAGTTTTAGCCAAGGCTGGGCAAAGAAATGGCCAGAACTAGAAAGGTGACTTTTGAGAGGTGGACCAGACCTTCCCCTTGCTTCTTGGAGCCTTTTACAGATTTCCCAGGCCCTATGAAGATCAGAGATCAATGACGAGAATGGGCAGAATAGTAAAGATTCAATCCCACATGAGCTCAGAAGGGGAACACTTAAGAGCACGCTCCAAAACTATGGCTCACTCTGTCAAGAATAAACAGGTATCATGCATGGCGATGGCGCAGACACAAGCACATGCAGAGCCTGTGGAGGGATGAAAAATGGCCAACCTGACCCCAGAGAGTCTGCGTAAACTGAGATGTGCTAGCTTGAGTTATTTTACTTGCTTCTTAACTACACAGGCAATCAGAAAATGCTCAGTTTCCCAGCCCAACTTGCCACAAGGTGTGGGCACTATATTTCACTTCTGATCTTAAGATGCAAACAACAATTCCCAGAAAATGTTTCCTTCCTATATACAAGAGAAGAGTCTTCTGCTCAGGAGAGATCCTACCTCTTTACCATCCTCACCTCTCTTTCCTGCTAGAAGCATGGATAGCATAGCTGGATTTGCAGCAGCCATCTTGAAATCATGAGGAACAAACAGCACAGGAAGTAGACAGCAGGGTCACCAGCCAGGGGGACCCGCCCTGAGGCCTGACGGCATTGCTTAGCTTCAAAGCCAGCCCTAGACTTCCAACCCCAGCACGAGAAAAGTTAACTCCTTCATGGTTTAACACTTGAGGTCAGATTTTTATCATACACAGTGATATACTGCCCCCTAGCTCTAGCTGTTGTCAAGTAGAAATTGTGATCCTGTGTCATCTTGACTGATTTTCCAGGAGAAAATTTATTTATTTATTTATATGTTTATTTTACATGAAATGTTTGGGTTGACTGTTGGGAACTGACTCCAACAGAGATCATTAATTGAAGTCTTTTTTGTTTTTTAAATACACACTTCCCACTTGTGAGCCCTGGTTTATAGAATGTTTATTTTTGGCCAATGTGATATTAAGCACATTATATAGATTATCCCATTTAGTCATTACAAGAAGTGCTGGGAATAATGTCATCGTTATATTTCTTTTATGGATGGGAACTTGGGGCTCAGAGGTTAACTTTCCCACATCTACATAGCTAGTAGGAAAATAACCATAACCAAAGCTCATGACTCAGTCAGCAGTGGGCAGCACCAAGTACTACTGAATTAATTCTTGATTGCCATATAATGCTGGGTGGCAGTCCATCTCAAAGCTAGTGCCTCACAACTAACATTTATTCTCATGCTCATGACTGTAGATAACTCTGGTTGGATGATCTAAACTGGGCCCACCTGGGTGACTCTGCTTCAGGCTGTGGGTCCTATGCAAGAGAACTGCAGCAGAAAACTCCATGTGCCTTCATTCTGAAAGGATAGTGGCTGAACAAGGCATGCTGTTTCCTGGGGGAAACACCAGTATGGAGGAACCAAGCCAATGGGCTAGTGCATGTCAAATCTCTATCCATATTGTGTCTACGGGGATTGGCCAAAAGAGGTATGAAGCCCAGTCCAGCCTTTATGCAGCAGGAACATGTACTCAGCCCATAGTTGGAGGAAGAGAGAATGGCTCAGTGAAAACCTAAACAATTGCAACTGTCCTGCACAGTCTCAGGGAAAAGTGGCCTTCCCTGTGATGAAACTTGGACTCGGTTTTCATCCATTGCCTGTTTGCAAAAATGGCAAATGATCCAGGAATCTGGTAACTGGGGTGCAAAGCCAGTGGAACTCATCTAAAATCAGTTTGTTTCAGACATGCCATCACCCTCTGACAATGTTACATCTTGAAAATTTCAGTCTATCTCCAGCTTCTGGGAGGCAAGTGGCAGAAAGGTGGAAAGAACCAGTGAGGTGATTTCCCAGGTCCTGTCTTGGGGAAGAGATTTCATCTTATTCCAGTTCTGAGCCACAGAAGCTATTCCTTCCGGGCATCTCATGTGCTGCTTCCTGCCTTGTTCCTTTTCTTTCTCTCCTATCATCATTTGTGTTTCCTCTCTTCCTTCTCCAGCTCTGAAATATTCATTCATCCAGTCATTCAGTCATTGAATCAATAGGCCTTGTTGACCACTTCTTTAATGCCAGGACCAGATCTTGGTACTGGAAACAGTGAGAATAGGACTGAAACCATCCCCGTTTTCATCAGAGCCTACTGCTAGTAGAGGTAGACACACAGAGAGGTAACAAGTAAGCAAATGAAACGGATGAGGTAATTTTGGAGAGTGAGAAATCCTCCTGAGGGCAGCTAGGACAGAGAGCGGAGCAAATGAAGGAAAGGAAGGTGGAAGGGCTCATGCCCAATGCTTCAGTGCCTGTCTATCCTTTCCTAGGGAGTTTCCTGGTTCCCATGTGCATTCTCCCAGAACTCCGATCTGCTCTAGGCTGGGGCCACATTTGATCTGGTTGTTTCTGAGGTCAGAAGCATAGCTTCCAAAAATGCTTCCAGGTAGCAGGGGAATGGCTGGCTTTGACCTCATAGCACACACAACAGTTTGGTGAAAATATAAGGAAAATTAAGATGAAAATAACATCCAAAGGCCTTTTGACATGTAGTTGGGAGGCCGTCAGGACAGAAGGATTTATATGAAATGCCGGCAATGCCACAAATGAACTTTGCTCACCTCCACCCTTTCTGTGAGTACCGAGAGCACTTTCAGTAAGCTAGAGTTGCCTGGGGATTCATCCTTCTGGAAATAGCCCACAACCAAAGACAGAGGGAAAGTTGCTATATAACTACCCTAATTTTCAGGTCCCTTGGGTGGGGAATTCTGCAGGGAACTCCATGGTTTTTCAGACTTCCCCAGTAGGCCTGCACACTAATTGCCCTTAGTGGTAACTATCTTGCCTATAATGCCCTTGACTGACTATATTTTTTCCATAACTTCTTTCTCTCTCCTGTTGGAATTTTCTGGGACCACAAACAGCATAAGCATATCCTTTGTTCCGAATTTGATTCTGGAGGAACCCACACTAAGATAGATACAAATGTAATTATCTATCTATCATCTATCAGTCATCTGTTTCTACCTATTACCTACCTGCTCACCCATACATGTGTACATATGACTATGTATGTACACACGTTTGTGTGTATGTCTGTATGTATTGGTGTATATATATTACATAAATTACAGTATTCTACATCTTTTTTTCTCTTATGTGTCTTGGTGCCTTTTCCTTTTTGGTACTATACAGAGTTATTGCAGTCTCTTTTGGTCAACATTGTATTTCGACATACAGATACGTGGACATCTACTGACTAATTTTCCATCTTTTGTATTTATCAGTGTTGCTGAAGTTATTAATTCCTTTCAATTTTACAGCTGGGTCTTGAAGTACGTGCATTTAAAATTTTGATAATTGCCAAATGATTCTCCAAAAAGCCTGTGCCAACTTATATCCTCTCACTACCATAATATAGGACTAAGAATCCAGCCTTGACTCATGAAGACAAATGTTTCTGCTACTCACATCTCTGCCTGGCCTCTGCTTCATGTGCTTTCTCTTGTGTTCCATGCAGGTTCCGTGAGTGCGGACCTTCCAGGCTGTAGCAATGCACTGAATGGACACAACTCAGAGGCATCAGGGAGTACACACACATGCACGCATGCATGCACACACTCATGCACATGCACACACACACACTCATGCACATGCACACACACACACGCACAGCATGAGCCTTGCATTCATCCAGGGAGTCTTGTTAGTTGGGTGTGATGGAGGAAAAGCATTCCAAACTCTTCACAGGTGAAGTTTCCAAATCAGAGTTGGTAGTGAGATACTGAGGGGCTGAATGCATTCCTCTTGATAGAGCCCCTTGCAAATTATGGGGTAAGTGCATTACAATGCTGGCAGAGAGCTACATGCCTTCTTTGCATCTTCTTATCACCTCACAACAATTCTATATCAAAGACAATGTTCTTATTCTTGTTTTTTTAATCAGAACACTGAGGGGCAGAGATATTAACTGGCCACACATCAGCAGGACAGAGCGTTCTGCACATAGTTGGTCTCCACAGTCCAAACCACTCAGGTTGAAATCCATCTATCCCACAGTTGGGTGGCCTTAGACAAGTTACTCTTCCTCCTTTTGGTGCTTCAACTTCTTCCTCAGTGCAAGGGAGACATTGTAGTAAAAAGGAAATGTATTTGTGGGTAGAAAATGCCTAGTAAATTTGGGTTATCCATCATGACCTAACTCTTCAAGTTGGAAATTTTTATCACACTTAACATTTTTTATGTCCTGGTGGCCCCATCCATTTTTAATATAAAGATAAAACTCATTTCTAGGATTCTTTTCTTCATTTCTAAGATCTTAAGAAAATAAATGGGAAAAAAAGTTTAAAAAAGTTATATTCCAGAAATTCTCTAAGCTTACTTTAAAATGTTGCTGGATCTACCCTTGCTCATGAGCAGCCCAGGAGTGGGGGAAAGGCTGATCACCCCAGGGTGAAAGATCACACTAGGAGCAAAAGGCTTCATAATCTGGGGTGCCCATCTGCAGAAACCCAGCTCTCTGCATTTCCAAGTAATTCGATTCACACCATCTGGCAGCTTGCAAGAGAAAGAAAAAAGCAGAGGGAGAAGAAACAACAGCCATGTAGCATGAATGTAATTCCTAATCTAAGTTATGCACTTGCATTTGTTTCATGTAATACAAGCCAAATTTAAACATGTCAACATCTCAACAATTGCTGATTTCTCAACTGCTACATGGTGAATCTGGTGGGCACTCATTGAATGTTTTTCAATGATGGTGACGTAAATGTGTTTACTAAAATATAGTGCATTGAACAAGCAAATACTATATTGTGATGTCCTTTAGTTTGTGTTTGCATAAATTGGTGCTCTCCGAAATATGTGTATTGAGATTTAAAAGAACATGGCTATGCTTTTAAAATGTTTGAAAAATCATAATTATAGAGCTTGCAAGCCACTGAGTCCATTTGCTTCATTTTAAACACAAGCAAACAGCTCGAGATTAGGTTTTGATAATGAGGGAGGGGAGAGAGAGTCGGAGACCCTGGAGCCCCGGCAGGGGAAGATAGAGGAGGGAGTGACAGGGCGGTGTCGTGGGCCACACAGGCCCTGGAGCCCCCAAGACAGAGCAGACTTCCTGCCTCTTCTCTTCTTGGTCCTCACCTGGAGCAGCAGCAGATGCAGAACTGCTGCCTAGGTATGGCTTATCTTTTTCATGATTATTGCTGCTGCTGCTGCTGCTGTTGTTGTTATTAATTATTGTTATTATTATTAATTATTATTTCATCGTACTTGAGATTGAACCCAGGGCCTTCACACTCAGCTACATCTTCAGCCATTTTATGTATTTATTTATTTATTTTTGAAGCAGAATCTCACTAAGTTGCTAAATTGCCCAGGTTAGGATCAGGCTTGCATTCCTCCTGCCTCGGCTTCCCAGAGTGCTGAGATTACAGGTGTGTACCATCATACCTAGCTTTGTCTTACCCTTTGCATTTGCTCTGAGATGGAGACAGTGTGCCTGAGGGTGATTAGGAAGGGTTCCTGGGATTCATTCGTGTAAAAAGGAAGGAAGCCCAAATAGGCAGAGGAAAAACCTGAGCTATAATGTAGTCCCAAGGTAGCCCAGGCCACCTCTGGTGGGTCAGGAAACTAAGATGTCCCTTCTGAATTGCCCCAAACTGGAGAGAGGTGGTTGAGCATGTATAACTCCACAATGTAGTCTTTAGGTGTGGGCCACACAAGGAGACGCAGGTCTTTGCTCAGGTGCTTCGTGGGCTGGGCTGACCCTGGAGGGCTGCATGCTAGCAGCACCCTGAGACCCAAGGGAAAGTCTTTCATGCTCAAGGGCATCCTAGGCAGCACATCACAGAGCTACCCAGAAGGAGAGTGCCTGGCACTAAGGGAGCCTCTGTGAGTGCCCACCAAATGGATAAGCCCATTCACAGCCCATTCATTGTGAGGGACAGAACAGGTTGTCACCTTTATGAAGTGATTTAGGGACACTGAGAAGAGATCAAATAAAATAAAACTCTTTTATACTGGTGCCAGATTTCTCAGTTTTTTAGGCAAGGGAGGCATTCCTAAGCAAAGGCTCTCCCCAAGATATGCAGTTCTAAGACAGCTTAATGAATACCAGTTGTTACAAATCCTTTTGGGACACTAGCAAATGCAAATTTGCAGCTCTTCTGTAATAATTCAGGGGATTCTTTTTGGCTTTCAAAACTATGGTTTTTTTCCTTTCCACTCCCAAATTTGACTCTTCATTCCAACATACAGTTTCCCTATTTTTGTCTTAGCATATATTTGTGTCCTGCTATTTTCATTTGTATGTTCCCAATAGCCCCTTTTAAGCTTCACGGAACAAGGCCAAGCAGGATCCATGTATACTATGTGTTTATTATCTTCTCACAACACTCAGTGGCTTGGGACCCAGTTTCACAGACATCGTCTCTCATTCTGTGACATTGAAAATAATGGACGAGATCACTAGGAGGACTCTAGGGTCTTTGACAGAATGTCTTCACCTTGGACTATTCTGTTTTGGTTCAACAAATCTGTAGTATTCACACCGTTAGCCTCTAGAGAGCATTCCTTATAGGAAGTGGTTGTGTGAAATTCTATGTAATGTAATTTTATGTCCCGGATTTAGTATATTAAATATAGGCTTTAAAATACCATGTTTGTCCCTAAAGATATAAACAAATATTTTCAATCAAAGCTTTTAGCAATCTGACTTGAAAAATCCCAATATCCAGATTCTCTGTAGCGTGTGGTGACTGTTCCTCCCTCTAACCTCCCCTGTGTGGACAATGCCTGTTGCTGTAGGGTTGATAGTAACCCTATTGGCCCCCTAGAGTCCCTGTGTAAGCAACCTGATCCTGTGCAGTGGTGCCAAGATGGCAGGGCCTAGAGGAAGGGAATTAGCTCAGGGGCTCCAGCCTTGTGACTAGATCAATGCTGCCTGATAACACATTGTTATAAAGCAAACCCAGACCTGGGAGTGACCTCCATGCACACACAGCCAGTCGCTTTTGCCCATCCCTAGTATGCCATGATGCAGCCAGGGGCCCTTGCCATGACATTGGTACCATGCTGTTTGGACCCTCTGGTCACCAGTCTCATGAGTCCAATAAACTTTATTGTATAATTTACCAACAATTATGGTTTAGACTAGAATGTCCTCCAAGTTCTCATGCAGTCAGAGGTGGGTCTTTAGGAAGAGGGTTGGATCCTGGGGCACTACACTCGTCAGAGAATTCACCCACCCACTAATGAGTTCAGGAGCTGAATGTGCTGTTGCAGGGAGTGGCTCGCTGGAGATGCATCACTGGCTCGGACCTGCAAGGGTGTATCTCTGCTCCTTGGCTCCTCTCCTTTCTGTGTTTTCTAGTCACCAGGACATGAGTAGCGTTTCTCCTCCAGACCTCTCCACCGTGCCCTTCCTAGGTTGGAGCCAGCTGCTGTAGGCTGAATCCTGCAAAACACAGGAGCCAAAACAAACCTCTCCCCCTTTAAGTTGTGGGTGTTGGGTATTTTGTCCCAGCAATGAGAAAGTGACTAAGACACCAGCCTTTGGGATTTTGTGAAAGCAGCACAAAACAAACTAACGCACTTGGCCTATGTCCTTGAGAAGACAGCAGCAGTGACTTTGTCAAAGCCAAACTGTCCTTGAAGGAGCCTACCCCATCCGGTGTTCAGTCAGCATGTTTAAGATGGATAGCAGAGGCACGTCAAGGACTTACGTGACATTTTTGATAGGATTGAGGCCTGATAGTATTGAATAGGATTAAAATTGCATAATAAAGAATGAGTCCTGATTTACAGCCTCTGCCCTATGCTGAGCTTTGGAAATCTAACCCCCATGCTGCATCCTCGTGGGTGTAAGGCTTTCAGATCTGCCCAGATGTGCACCAGCCAAACATGAGGTCCTCATGTGGGTCTCCAGAGCCAAAGTGAAGTTTTCTGATTTGATAACTGGCTACATACCTTTTGATCTTTCAGAGCATGGGACTTTAGTTTCATTTTTTGTTTACATATTCATATATTCATTTGACAAGTACATACTAATGACTTGGGCACACCCAGCTGGAGAGGTGGAGAAGTGTGAAAGGGCTCAGGGTTGGAGTCCCAGTGATGACCAGGGAAAGTGTCTGAGAACATAGGGCTAGGATGGGTGGGGACAGGGAGAATGGGCCAGACCAATGAGCAGGGTCCTTGGATGCTCCCTGCAGCATGACCCATCTCATGGGGGTAAAGAAAGCCCCCACATATGGCTGCACTGAAGCTGGGTAATAAGGACAATGCCATATTTTTGTTTTGAACATATCAATAATCTGGGGAAGAGATTATTGCACACGAACTCAGGCTATGGCAGCAGTAATAGAAGTGAGGAGGAGGCAGAATCCCAGGCTGAGTGATCGCCCAGCCAGACACTTGCACTGTGAACCTGGGGTGAAAAGCTGATGTGCTCAAGTGCAGCCAGCCTGCCTGGGTGCAGGGTCTCAGACCCAGATCCCTCTCATGGGTCTGGCTGAACTCTTGGAAGACCTGTTTCCTGAAGTGATTTGTGATGGGAATGAGAACCCAGGATGGATTCCTGCTCAGGAAAAAACCACTGGAACGGAATTGCCCTTTCTCAATCTCTCGCATTTCTCTAGATTGGCCCCAGGCCGCTCCCGCTCTGGCTGATTTCTATTGTAAGCTGATTTGATTCTGAGCGGTGGAGATTCATTGCTCTCAGGAAATGCTAAGTTGTCAGTTTCAGCCCTTAATCAGGTGCTTAACAAAAAAGACCAGCACTGAGCCCGTGGAAAACTAGCTCATTGAACAGCAAAAGGCGGGCGGGGGACTGCAAACTGGCCTACCTTGTGTTTTGTTGCACGAGAAGCTGACCTTGGGTATTAATCTGCCCTAGATTCATTTATTGAGCACTTACTATGGTACATGCAAGTCAGTGCTTGAGGCAGATGCTATATCATTTTTTTTTTGAGACATGGTCTCATGTAGCCCAGGCTGCCTTTGAACTCATGGCAATCCTCCTGCCTCAGCCTCCTATTCACTCTTAATCCCTACACAGAAATGGAAGAGAGCAGGTAAATGCTTGCTATGCTCTGAAATGGGCCTCACCTCGAGGGTGTCTCTTCAGTCTTGTGTACCCATCTGACTGTGTGGTTTCCACTGCAGGCTTGGGAGCCCAGCTCACGTTAAAGTTCCAGATGGATCCCTTTCTGCCTGTGTGGTTCTTGGCAAGTGGCTTAACTTTATAAATCTCAGTAACCTCACTTGTAAAACGAAGGGAACCCTTAGGTAAAAGGATGCACAACTACCACTTTTGAAAGTCATAATGGTCTGATGGGGTCAATTGCATTCAGAGGGCTGTTGTGAGGATTGAATGATACTGTGTATTTAAGTTTTTTTTTTTTAATTTTATTTTAAAGACAAAAGAATGGAGACATATGAACCAGAAAAGCCATAAACAATACAGAAAATACAAAGTTATACAGAATATAGTAGGGAATTAGCACTGGATGTTGTATTACATAGTTATCTTCACATTAGTTAACACAAAAACATTAAAGGAAATACCAAATTATAGAGAAGATAGTAGGAAA
>PVLD010016732.1:0-44052 GCA_004027595.1 Dinomys branickii | reverse complement strand
AGCACCCAGGAAGTAGTCTCTTGTTGGGTGGTTGCCAGTGAAACGTACTGGGGAATCAGCTAGAACACAGGCAGAACTCTGGGAAAGTGCGTGTTGGGTTTCCTGCCAGACTTTCTGGGATGCTGGCTCTGGCACAGCTGAGCTTAATAGGATGCTGCCTGGAGGGTTGCTGCTGAACCTTAATGGGTGACTGAACACTACTAATGTCTCACAGGCTGGGTGACACTGCAGGAGAGAGAAAGGAGGAAAGTGCTTTCAGTACTGTAATGGAAGGAGAAAAGACATCATTTCCCTCTAGACTGTTTATTGCCCTCTGCCGATAGTATGTGGAACTGCACCTTTCAACTGAGGAGAATTGTCTAGAAATGTCCAGCTTCATTATTGCAAGGCAAGGCTATGAAGGGTGATAGATTTGCCCTTGCGGACCAATAAGTACAGTTTTAAAATTTAAGTAATGAACACAGATATGAATTATTAAAGTTAAAACGTAAGATATTTATCACAGCTTTAGTGTGGAGGATAACTATAACTAGCCATGTTTGGGATATCAGTATTTGTGTAAGGGAATTCATGGAAACGTTTTATAATTTAGAAAGAAAGGTCTATGGGTGAAATTTAAAAACTTTAATCAATTTAAAATGATTTCATCGGAAAGATCTGAGATATTACTTTGTATAATTAACTCATTATAGAAGTTCGAAGGAGACAGAAACCCAGAAGAATTCAGTGACTTGCTCAAGGCTTAACAGTTAGTGAAAGAGACAAACCATTTGATCAGTGAATGTGTATTTACTCCTTGAGTGCTACCGGATCCCAAGTACGTCCAAGGCAGGGAGCAGAGTGGACGGAATGGAGACAGCCCCTGTGCCCACGGAGCTTAGATTTTAGTAGGGGGAATCAAACAAAAGTAAAGACACGCGGGTGAACGCAGCAGTCGAGGTCACTTGGGTACCGGATGTACTACGACAAACAGTAAAGCAGGTGAGGAGGTGTGCAGTACTGTACGCGGGACAGGATGGAGGAGGTTGTGCTATTTCTATCGGTGCCACTTGAGCAGAAACCGAAAAGTTGTCATAACTTCCAGTCCTAAATATTCAAGTCAATAATGGTTTTAAAAATCAAATTTAGTATACTGCTTGTATTGATATTAATGCTTTTCTGAATATAAATACATGTGTATTCTGTCAGTAATCCAGCTTGAAAAGTGCCGCAGTCCCGGCTCTTCCATCTCATTTTTAGAAAGGGAATTACACTGACCTGTGTCCACAGCGTTTCAGTTGATTGCATCTCAGGAAACGAGGCAGATGTTGGCAGGAAACCTGGATACAATGGACACCAAGGCACATTCTGCCTTTTCAAAACAGAGACTGACCACATATTTTGACAAGTTTCAACTGGTTGCTGGATTTCTGGCTGCTCAGATATTACACACCTCCTAAGGGCAACGTTGAAAATCATTCAACAGTTAGTGCCCCACAGAAGATGATATTTCAGCACTGAGCTCTTTCTTAATTATATGTTTCCACTGTGTGTGTAAATAGGGAATAAAAGTTGCTGAAATACCATGAACAATAGCTGCTGAAATTTTGCTCTTTAGAAACTGTATGCACAGAAAGGGAGTTCAACATTGGATGGTTAATATGTGATCAGGTTATTTCCTGACAAATACAGCTGACTTTAAATTCATATAATTCACGTCCCTGTCAAGCTTTAAAAACTTGATCTTAAATAGCCACAGTAGCTGTAGGCATGCAATGAAGCTTTAGAAGCCAGAGGAAAAAATCTTTCATGGGTATTTTGAAAATGTCATCAAATTTTTAATTGATTACAATTGGGGCTTTTAAAATATAACTTGAAAATTTAGGACTAATTTTTATTTCCTGGGAGCTAGTCCTCATCTTTTCATGGTTTTTAAAATTTGTAACTGTTAATTGATGTAAAATGAATTGGGTTAAAGTTTTGATTTGCCAAAAATTTGATTCTTTCAAAAGAAATTGTATTAAAAGTTTGCAGTGATCAAAACAGTTTTCTTGTAAAGCAAACTTTTGATTATTAAAATGACTTTGAAGACTTGTTTAAAGATTAATAAATATAAGTGTTAATGTAGTTGAAACTACAAGTGGACAAATTTTAAACATGTTTATTATCTTGTTGTATCTCTCTTATAGAAAGACATTTTATCCTTAAATTAGTGTTGTCATGTGGAAGAAGATTAAATTGAAAGAAATATTTAAAAATTTCAAGACATTATATGATTGAAGTAATGTTTAAAAATTCTAAAGTTCTGTACCTTTTCTCTCAGACAAGCATGAAATTGAGTGAATACATCTCAATATTTACCTTATAGTGATCAAAAAATTAAAAAAAAGATAAAAAAGATTTTCTTCCCTTATTAAAAGATACACACACAGTGTAAGACATACAGAACTGATAAGTGTAGTTCACTGTTATAGTTCATCTTAATAAGATTTTAGTTAGCTTTCCAAGCAAAGCAGGTGGCAGTTAAGTGTGCCTGAGGGTTCTGGGCAACTTCCAATTCCTGTCCTCACAGAACTTTTTCCTCAGCTTTGTGATGAGAGACAAGCACCAGCCCACGGATTTACGCTGGCCACATAAAGGAAAAAGAAATATTTTGTGAAAGAGCAATGAATGAAAATGGACAAAAGTTTTAAACAAGTTCCTTATCTCTTTTTAGTCCTCAGATACCTTATGTTGAATAGCCAGATCATTTTATTATTGCAAATGCCATGGTTGTAATCTTTTATTGCTTGCAGTGTAGGCCTACAGCATTAAGTTAGTATAAAATTACATATAGTTTAATATATCTGTACAACACCTTTAAACAAGCTTCTCTAGGCAAGAAGGTTATCTGTCTTATAAATCTATTATTCCATTGTACATCTTGATAGCCTAGCATTGCTCCTAGCCATGTTTAAGCATTAAATAGTGCATTATTATTTCACATAAATCAACCAGAGATGTGTGAATTCATAAATTTTGCATTTGCACAGACAGTATTTTAAACGTTTTACTGCTTCGTGGGAACTCGGTGCACAAGCCTGTACACAAATCAGGACCTGAGAAATTTCAATAAAATTTAATATCACAATTACATCTTCTAAAAGTCAGTGCATGCATATTTTAGATGTATTTTAACTGACTCCAAAAATAAAAGTGAAATTTGAAGAGTGGATTTTTTTGGATGGAGTTTAGTCAGCTTTGTGATAATAGGCTAATAAGCACTTTGTGTTTTTAATTCATCATAGGAAATTGATATAAAGAAAGTCAGTCTTATTTCAACGTGAAGTGAAAGGAAAATACATCACCATCAGAAATCGTGGCAGCTGCGTATAAGTTCTTTAATGTAATACAAATAAAAAGTAATACAGGATTGATAAGCCTATGTTACAATTAATGTATAACATTGTAGTTGAAACTGAATAATCAATCAAATGTTCATAATTTTGTGTCTCGTTTACATGTGGGTAATAACTGCAGGTTTCTGTTCAATTTGGAATACAGCGGTGTTCTTTTTCCCTTTCTTTATCTTACTTCTAGGCATTTTGGAGGCGTAATAAGGTTTACCCCTTCTTCAAGGCTTTCATTGCTTGTCCTACACTATGTTCCTTTTGAGATTGTCACTTAGTAATGTCTACAAAATGTAATGCAGACAAGTTATGCGTTTTGCAAAGATTTCTATTTTAGTATATGTGTGGTGGAAATTACATTCCAACTGAAATACCAGCTACCCCATATAATGAACTGCACGAAGGCCATGCTAATTTGAAAATGGCATATTTATCACCTAGAAACAAGTGATGTGGAAAGATAAATTGCTGTGAACATAGAACTGGCTTGTAATCATGGTTGAATCCTGGGCAAAGCTTAAACAATAAAAGAGAAAAAGGGAAAAAAGCATTTTCTTGAATTTTTTGAACCGTTCTCAACTGAGACTCTTTTTGTGGTGAGTAGATAATTCTGGGGGAGAATAATGAATAACAGGCAGACAAAAAGTACCGTATCTTTCTTTCTGTTTTGTTTTTCATGATGAAGACATTATAACAGGAAATCAGTTTGTTTTTCTTTATACATTTAGATATTTCCCATGCAGTTCTGCAGCCTACCCTTTCTTGATGAACTAAAAAGTTCAAATCTGAGGTTAACAGTGCCAGAAGATTATTGATTAGTGATGAATCTCCATAGGGTGATAAGCAGCAGACAGAGTGTGTACAGCTATTCACGGTGGTGACAACGTTACCATACCCAGGCAGCCTCGGGAATGTCGCAGCAGAGCTAGTTACATCCACGAACACTAATGGAACTTCTCTCTTTCTCTGATGAATGTTGAAACTGGAGAGGCTTAAATAAAAAATCATTTCCCTTATCATGTTGCTTGACTATTTAGCATTCATTGGTTTGGGGTCCATTTAGTTTTTGATGGTGCGGCTACTTCCTAGTTTTCTTGAGTGTATAAAAGTTTTATCTTACTGTCTGGGTTTCGAATTGGAGGTCTGTAAGGAAAAAAATGATTCATTATGGAAATTACAGTTTTTGAACTGAGCCAGAAGGCAGTCTTTACTTTAGCTCTTTTAAAAGCAAGACAGCGTTATGCATGTATTTTATGTGTATATAGTGTTTATGTAGTAATATATATATATTTATACCACACAAGTGGCCCCACTACCATTATTTAAATCCCTCTGTGTTTCAAAGAATGCACAAAAACAATTGAGGCCCGTGAAAGGAACTAGTATAAACAAACATATTTAAAAATTCTAAGTGTATGTCTGCAGCACATGAATAAATAGATACATCTTTTTTCGTAACACTAACTTTACCTATAAGAGGGGAAATTAGAAGAAAAAGATGAACAATGAATATGTTAAATTCTAAAACAATGAATTCACTTCATCTTTTAAAAATATGGTTGCAAATATGAATGCTTTTATTTGAAATAAAATGGATTCTTTTGATTTCTATACTTAGGTTCAATCTCGACTGGATAATTCACAGTGATACATTCTTAGTAAATGTTGGCACATTTTAGCACTGATTTTATGTTTTTTTGTTCTGACTTCTTTTTGCAAGAACTGATTAGTTCACCTCAAAGGAAATGTTCAGGCTTAAACAGAAATCAAGACGACAGGCTCCCAAACAAGCAAGAAGTGGTTTTGCTTAAGCTTTGCCTCTATTTTGTTTAACATTTTCATTAAAGATATGTTATAAACTGTTATAATGAAAAATGCCATGTCTTTGACACCGTTTGTCTCTTCTAATGAACTATATAGATTTATACATTTTAGATTTTATTAGACTCTGTATAACTAGTAACATAATGCATTGCATCATTTTATTAAACAAAGTCCTACATTCTGTAAATGAGACAGTGTGCTGTGGGGGCATGAGCAGGAAGATTCCCTGGATGTACTTTGTAAGTTACTTTATTTGCTGAGAGGCAAAACCATAGTGTAGTGGAGATTACACAAACTTTAGTGTACTAATCCCTTGCTTGGAAAAGTAACTACCATTGCACCCTCCCAAGCTAGAGAGCTGACTATCCTTGGATCTTCCTGTCACCTTTCGAGTCATAAAGTGATGACTGGCAGGTATGCACTCTTCCAGAGAACACTGTCCCACTGTCATGCTGCTCATAGACATATGCAGCCAGAAGACTGCGGGATCTGCGTAGCACCGAGGGGTGCCAGCTGGATTCACCAGGACAAAAGAACCCTCATTAGCACCATACTTTGGGTGCCTCTCTTCTAAGTTATTAACCACCGCACCTTAGATTGTTGTGCAGACTTATTACTACATTATGGTCTTTGCTATTTCATTAGTTTTATGCACAAATATCATATGTCAGCCCTTATACTGTGTTGAGCAATTTCACCAGAAAGAGATAGAATGCTTATGCCTTAAGAATATAAGGATCCAAAAGATTAAATAAATTGCCCAGCTTATATGGCTGGGAAATGGCATACCTGGGACCTTAACAGGGCTTACATCGACTCTAGTGACAGATCAAAACCACTGCATTCTCACCTGCTGAGTAACTGGTGTAGTTCAGTTCCCTGAATCCCAATACACTGAAGCATCAAAGATTCTTAGTCCAGTGTTTTTCAGAGAACAGAGTTCAAGGCAAAGATTATAATGTTGGTACTTGATTTGAAACATCAAGCCTAGAAGAAAGAAAGGTGAAAATAAGGGGTGGCAAGAGAAATAAATAATTACAGAAAAGAATGTAACAGATTTCTCTTCTCAATCAAGATGGCGGCTGGCAGGAGCGGCAGCCGCGCCGGCTTTGACTGATCAGAGCCTAAGAGAGATGGAGGTTTTAAAAATGATTGGACTCTTGCGCCGTGTGTGCCCGGAGCCGCTGAGTGACCGCCGTGCAGGACCCCTGGGCGGGGGAGCTGTTTGCTTGCCGCGACCGAATTTCTGCGTCGGGGAGGAGCTCAGCCCATGGAGGAACATCGGGGCAGCCCCTTTGCTTGCACGGACCCCTGGGCCGGCGAGCCGTTTACATACCCCGGCCAGGTCTCTGGGTAGGGAGTAGCTTGGCGAACAAAGCAGCATCCGAACAGCCTTTTGAGTGGAACTCTTAGCAGAAAGCTTAAGGGACATTCCCCCAAAGAGAAGGAGCCACTGGAGCAGCCTTTGCAATGGACCTTTGCCTGGTGAACTGCCTGGGTAATTTAGAGCTCAATAGTTTGAATCTGATATCCAAAAATGGGAAGACAGAAGAACAAAACGCAGTCTCAGAACTCAACCCCACCCAGAGCAAGTCCTGGATGCGAGGATATAGGGGAACTAGGAAGCCACATACCTGCAAGTTCTGAAATGATTGCATTCGAAATAAAGAAACATCTCCATCAGGCCATGGAAGAGATTAAAGCAGAAATAAGCGACATACCTGCAATTTATGAAACGATTGCGTCCGAAGTAACGAAACAACTCCATCAGGCCATAGAACAGATTAAAGCAGAAATTAGTCACATACCTGCAATTTTCGAAACAATCACATCTGAAGTAAAGAAACAACTCCATCAGGCCACAAAAGAGATCAAAGTAGAAATAATCTCTCAGACAAAAAATGAACTGAAAACTATAATGGAAGAAATGTTCTGCACACATAGAGAAGAAATAGATAAAAGAATAGAAGAAAATAGGAAACAAATGGAAATGTTACAAGAGCAATTTAGGAATAAATTACCACAAATGAAACAGGTCCAAAGAGATTGCCAGGAATTGAAAACTTCCACTGAAAGCTTGCAAAACCGCTTAGATGAAGCTGAAGATAGAATTTCAGATCTTGAAGACAGCATGGCAGCTCATGAGTGTGAAAGGAAGGATCTCATAAAGTCATCAAGGATCCAAGAAAAGTCAATCCAACAGCTGCAAGATGAGGCAAAAAGAAATAATATTCGAGTTATAGGAGTTAGTGAAACAGCAGGAGACAACACAAATGATATAAAAAGAATATTTGCTGAAATAATAGCAGAAAATTTCCCAAACATGGTAAAAGATACTGAAGTACAGTTAATCGAGGCATATAGAACCCCAATGAGCCATAACCCAAACAAAACCACACACAGACATATAATAGTCAAGATCCCAGACATCCAGTAAAAGAACATAATATTAAAAGCTGCTAGAGAAAAGAAACAGATCACCTATAAAGGAAAGCCCATCAGAATTACAGCAGACTTCTCAACAGAAACCATGAAATCAAGAAGAGCTTGGAGCGAGGTATTACAGATTCCGAGACAAAACAGCTTCCAACCCAGACTGATGTATCCTGCAAAACTATCCTTCAAATTCAATGGAGAAATAAAATATTTCCACGACAAAGAACAACTGAAGAACTTCATGAGTGCCAAACCAGCATTGCAAAAAGCACTAAAAGATATTCTAGACAGAGAAAAAAGTGACCACAATCTCAAGAACAACAATAGAAAGTAACAGATTTCTCACCGTACCAGTTCTTGTTTCACAACAAGCCACAAAGTAGGTTACTGGGCAAGTGTGTCTGCCTAGCATAAGATACATCTCCCAATAGGTCGCCAGGAGGATTTGTACCACTGAGTAGTTGAGGGGCAGTGAAAGAGGAAATGTTTCTGCCTTCACATAATTTTCCCTCCTCATTTGTTTCCTTCTGTTCAGTGTTCTTCCTTGGGCAGGGTGTTCTTTTTATTTTGGCTGGCTTCCTCTGGCTCATTGGATGATTGCCCTGAATACCAGGTCTCTCATCCTGTTACAGTGTTTTATCCATATCTGGAAATCACTTACAGGGATGGTTGTACATTGTCCTAAAATATAGGACCTGGCATATTCAGAGCCGATATTTGGAAGACAAGGCATAGTCTGAATTGCGGGCACGAATGGAAGATGATACTGAAGTTCTAGAAGGCAGACCACACAGAGGAAAGGTGAGGGAACATGTAAGATGTGTATCTGGTATGGAACCCTTAAGTGATTTGTTCAGTGAACATTTATCAAATTTCAGCAGTGTGGTAGACACTGCTCTAGACCTTGGAGAAATAACAGTGAAAGAAAAGTGTAAGAACCTCTGTTTTCATGAAGTGTGCTGGCGAGCCTTAGTTGTCAACTTGACTGGGTGGAGAAACACCTAGAAAATCGGTCAAGTACGCTTCTGGGTGGGTCTGTGAGGGGGTTTCCGGAGAAGACTGGCATGTTGATCAGTGAGCTAAGTTGGGGACACCCACCCTGAATGTGGGCAGCAACCTCCAATACTCGAGGACCCGAATGGGACCAAAAAGAAGGAGGAGCCTCCCCTGTGCACACGCTCAACTCATCTTGAGCAGGTATGCTTTTTGCTGTTACTGTTGTATGGAGCTCAGACACCAGATTCTAGGCCTCTGAGTGTGGACTTCACCAACCACTCTCCAGAAAATTTGAAAGCCTTCAGCACTGGACTGAGGCTGCACCACTGATCACTGTTATTATCGGGCTTCTGGGCTGTGGACCGAGTAGCTACTGATTTTCATAGCTCTCAAGCCAGCAGACAGCTATTGCAGGACTAGTTAGCCTCTGATTGTATAAGTCAATCTAATAAATCTCCTCTGACAGTTGAGTACAGTTGTATTCTGTTGGTTTTGTTCCTCTGGAGTACTTTGAGTATGCATGAAGTACACATTCTAGTTACAAGAGAGAAAAAGTGAAAAAAAAATACATACGCACACACATACACATAGTATATTCAAGGGAAATCATGCTTGAAATGTGGACATGATGTCCTTGGAAGCAAGAGTAGTCAAGACAGTTGTGATGGGGAAGGTGACACGTAGATATAGGTGAACACAGAAAAGCGACCATGCCTGGGGGGATGCTGCATACCTGTGCGGCGGCATGGAGGTGCGTGGGCTAGAGAGGAGTGGTAGGAGACTAATATGTATAAAGGCTGGGTCTTGTTGGCTTATGTGGGTAAAAGTAAAGAGTTCATCTTTTGCATTAGTTAAGCATTATTGACCTGGTTGACACATTTATTCATCAGAAGACCCCTGAAAGAGCAACAGCATTATTCTCCTTTCATGGCTGAGAACACATCCTCATACTTGTCAAGTGAATTGTCCAAAGTCACAGGTAGTAAAAGGCTACATAGAAGTGGTAGTAAAAGATTACATTGGGATGAATATGTAGAAATTTCATTATCAGGAGTGAACAGGGAAATCCACTCAGTTCTGATTACCTTATGGAATCAAATGCCCAAGTATTATCAAGCACCGGGAGTAATGGTGCACAGCAGTTCTCATGAAAAGCTCTTTGCATTTATTCCTACAATAACTCACAGATGTAGATACTATTTTCTCCTCAAATTTATAGATGAAGGACTTTGAGATACAACTGGATTCACAAATGAGAAAATGAATGCAAACATTCTGTTTTAGGGTCTGTGCTATTAATTCAAAGGGCACACTGTCTTTACAAGTTCCTTAGTATTGTTACTGTGGGTCATACTTTCTTCCTCAGACTTCTTCCAGGTCTTTCTTTCTTCCCTTTCTTTTCCTTCCTTCCTTCCTTCCTTCCTTCCTTCCTTCCTTCCTTCCTTCCTTCCTTCCTTCCTCCCTTCCTTTTTCTTTCTTTTTCTCCCTCCCTCTCTCTCTCTCTTTCTTGCCTTCCTTCCTTCCTTGTTATATTTTTAGCTATCACATAGAAATCATACACATTTATGGGTAGGTGTGATATTCCATGTGCAACATATAATGGTTAGATCAGGATAATTGGCATATCTCTTAGCTCATTTATCATTTCTTTGCGTTGGGAATGTTCAAAGTCTCCCCTAGTAACTGATTTGAAATATACGGTTAAATGCTATGAACCTTTATTATCTTCCTATGCTGCAGGACATAAAATGTCCTCGCACCCACCCAACTGCATTACCTTCCACTTTGAAATATAACCGGTACACTTTCTTGGTGCTTTCAGATAACTCCTTTTGTGACCTACTGTAAGGGAACAAAAGAATAAGTAACTAATAACTTCTCGGGGCTGCGGATATAGCTCAGTGGGATAAGCGCCTGCCTAGCAAGCGCAGGGTCCTGAGTTCGATCCCCAGTACCGCAAAAAAAAAACAAAACAAAAAAAAAAACTTCTCATACTTTCTTGTTTCTCATCATTTTGGCAAGGTTGTGCCAAGATATCCTAATATCCACTTTTTACTTTTAGCAATTTTTCAACTCTGTTTGGTTTCCTTGAGACAAGGTCTTTTAAGTAGCCCAGGCTTGTCTCAAACTTGCAGCAATTCTCCTGCCCCTATGATAGGTGTGTACCACCATGCACAGCCTCCTTCATTCTTTTTTTTTTTTTTTGGCGGTACTGGGGATCGAACTCAGGACCCTGCGCTTGCTAGGCAGGCGCTTATTCCACTGAGCTATATCCCCAGCCCGCCTCCTTCATTCTTAATGAATTAAACTATTTGTAAATTTTTTGGGAACTGTCAGTGTACAAGAAATTCCCTCAATTTGTCTTCATGTGAATTTGTATTTATTCTGCCTTTGCTCTGAGTGTGATTTAGCTAGGTATAAACTTTTATGTTATAGTTAGTTGTCTTCTGTTGCCTTTTTACTGAGGAGAATTACTCATCATTCTTCTTTTTCTTCTAGGTATTTTGTTTTTCTTCATTTTTTTTAATTTTAAAGAAAATAGCACAAAAATAAAAAGAACAAAAGCAAAATACAAACAACACAAAGCAAGGACATTAAAAATGATACAGGTTTTCAAACCAAATGATAGGGATTAACAGTATGTTTTTCCTCATTTTAAAAAATTCTACATTTCATTGTATTTGAAGAAAAGTCAATGTGTTCAGAATTGTTTACTTGTCCTTATAAAAGTTTGCTTATTTTCTGACTCTGAAAAATTCCATCCTATTCTTTTGATTATTGCTGCTCCTCTGTTTATTTACTGTCTTCTCAAATTCTTATTAAATGCAAACTTGATGTTATTTTCCTATTTTCTGTGTTGTAAATTTCTTGTATATTTTCCCTATTTTGTCTTTCCAGTTTATCTTATGAGTTCTCTATTCTTTGTATCCAAATAGCTATTTAACTTACTTAAAAGCTTTTTAAACTTATTTATTTAAAAATCACATTACTTGCTGTAGAAATTTACATGCAACAAAACACATACATTTAAAGTGTGGTTTGATAGGTGTTGAGGCAGCTTTTAATTGTGTATCTGTCACCCTAATCAAGATAAAGAATATTTTCATCACAATAAGTTCACACTGCTTCAAAATGAATTTCTCCTCCTGCCTATCCTGGGGAACAATAGATCTTATTTATAGAATAAATGTTTTTTTCTTCTGGTAGAATTTTATACAAATAAAAACATACAGTATTTATACTCTTGTATCCAGTTACTTTCAAATGAACTTGATTTTGAGGTCCATTCACACTGTCCATCACAAATCCATTCTGTTCTAATGCTGTATAACATTCTAGTTCATGAATACAGTGTAGTTTGAATGGTGAGTGTCTGATTCCATTTCTCTCCATATGTTTTTCCCTCAGTAATATATAAACTACACAGTTCTAATCATAGTTTTGGCCTTACAGGATAAAATAAAACCCAAAACTTTTAAATGATTTGTAAGTCGCAAAACAAAATATAAAGAGTGTTCTACTGTCTGATACCAAAAGAATGGACAGAGGGGAAGGGATGGTTTAAGAGATTCCATGAGGAGGGCAGATGGGTGGAGATGCTTACACAAGCACAGAAGTCACCCTGGTGAGAAAAAGTCCAATGAAAAGCACCAAAACTCTGAACAAAGCGCTGAGACTTGACAGTTTGCTGCACCATCTTCAGGGGAAGAAATGGTGTTTGTAGAGAAGCATTCCTTTTAGGAGAATACATGTATAGAGGAAGGCCACTGGCCCTTGGAGATGTGCTAATGATGTCAAAGAGAGGAACAGAGGGAGAAATTAAGGCTCCAGAAGAAAAGAAAGTGGAAAAAAACCAGCAATATCTTTTCTTCCCTGTGAATGTCCACTAAAGTATTCATGTTTTATTGAACTAACAGAAGAGGGCACTCTTGAACTAATAACCCTGTCCAGGAGTTGCACAGGATTGGAAAAAAAAGCAAAAAGTTTATACAAGACTAACATAAGAAGAAAACAGAAAATCTGAATTAATAACTTTAGCTGTTGAATAAAAACAATTACAAAGCAGAAGAAAAGCATAACACAACCCTTCAAACTACAATAAATGTTCTCCAAGAAGCATTTTGAGATTCAAAACTAAGAAAATAAGTAAAACAAAAGGATGATGGTTTTTACAAGTTGATTTGTTTCAGGAATTAGAGGAAAGAGGAAAAGTGGCAGAAATAAAGATTACATTGCAAGGTACTCAAGGGAGAATATGTCGAAGGAAATATTTATGGTTAAAAGTATTATTCCATTCTTATAACTGCAAAACATTCCAGGTCTAGGGGTAACTCTGTAAAGGCAGCCAGGACTGGAGGTGGTGCTTGGAGTCATCAAATGTACACAGCACTGCACTCCATGGCTGGGGAGACAGGGAGATAGGAGAGCCTTCTCTTCCCAGTGTCTCGTATTTATAGCAATACCAACACCATTAGTGGCCTGCTGCTTCTGAAGGGGGGGCATTCTCACCTAAGAAAACCACAGCACAAGTCTGAGTTTTGTTGCCATGGAGAGCAAAAGAAGCCACATCTCAGAGATGCTGGTATCCAGGAAACTCCAATTTTCCAACAAGAAGATGGATTAAAAACCTTGGGAAGGCGAGTGGGAAGAGAAAGAACCACTACATGGGGCATGCATGGACAGATGACTGAAAGCTGAGGTGGAGTAGAAAGACTAAGAAAGCCTCTTACATATTGCATCCTTCCTAACCTACAGGTTATAGCAATCCATCACTAGAAGAATTTGAGGGCTATGGCGCACAGAGAAAACATAGCAGCATGAAAATTCAAACACTCCTTGTTTAGCTCAAGTTGCTCTACTAATGGGCAGATAGTTACACTTCATGTCTCTATTATGTGCAATATTCAATAAAAATTTTAAGATATGCAGAAAACAAGGTCAAAGAAGTCAACTGTCAATAGACAAAGCAATCAACAAAAGCAGACTCAAAGATGTTGGCACTATCAAAGATTTAAAATCATCCATGATTAATGAGAGTAAAGATTTAATAAAAAAGCTGGACATCATGGAATTTTAGCAAAGAGAAATTAAACAGGAAAAGAGAAATGCTAGAATAATACACACACACACACACACAAATCTTCAGCAAACATACATATATACATATATATGTGTATGTGTGTCACAGACGACACATACCTTTATGTAGCTCAGCAAATAACTTGATACAGCTGAATAAAATAGTGAGAAAAATATCAGGAAAATATTATTTCTTTATCTAAACTGACACACAGGGAGAAACAGGATGGAAATACTTAGTTTGTGGAACAATATCAAATTATCTTACATATCTTTAATTGAATGCTAGAGATAATAGAATGATACAAAGAAAATAAAGAAGGTAATTGGGGATTTGAGCTCCTTAGAGTGGGGACTGTTCCCTAGAGAGTCAAGGCTTATGCCAGACTGGAGCTTTTAGTTCCGCCCTACAACTTCAGGAGAGAAGGACTGAAGGCAGAGTTTTTTAAAAATCAATAAGCATCGAGTTTCATCAAGCCGCGCGTATACGTACCCTGCTACCCTTATCACACTTGTCGTTTCCTACGATACCAAGTGTTTTAGTGTTTGTGTGCCAGGAAAGTGGTTGAATACCAAACACACAAAGCTTGTAATCAATCATAAAATCATACGTACACTGACACACAACCTACAGATAATGAAGTTTAAATGTAGAGACAGAAAAAATATTCTTAAAATCTCGTCTCACTGAAGGAAAAATGATAGCCGGGTAGATTACTTGACAAGATTCTTATGGTAGATACTCCATGTCATATCTGCTGTCTACCCCAGCCCTTCTAAAATAAAAAAAAAATGTAGAATTGAAAAATTTCACAAATTAGAAAAATAATTACACTATCGTATCACACAAACATTCCTAAAAATTACAGTAAGAAGTATAAATGCCTACTAAATACGTGAAAAATGTTCAGTATCATTGGCTATTACAGAAATGCAAATTGCAGTAAACTGAGATTCTATTTTATTCCAAAAAGAATAATCAGGAAATGAACTAATAACAGATACTAGCAAGGAGATAGAGAAAAAGGAACATTTCTACATTGCTGGTGGAAATGTAAAATAATGTAACCATTATGGAAATCAGTATGGAGATTCCTCAAAAAGACAAAAACAGCAATTCCATTTGAGTCGGCCATATCTCTTCTACGCATCTTCCTGGAAGAGTTAAAGACGTCACATGAGTGTGATATATGGCTACCCATCTTTGTAACACCACAATTCATAATAGCTACATCTTGGGATGGGGCCTAAGTGTCCAGCAAATGAATGGATCAAGAAAATGTCGTATTTGTAGACAACAGAGTGCTACTCTGCCATAAGGAAGGACAATTTGAGTCATTTATAGGAAAATAGATATATCTTGAGACTGTATGTTAAGTGAAATAAATGCATTCGCTTAGATGTTGCATGGTCTTATATGAGATATCAAAAGTTTAAATAATTTAAAGAGCAAAATAAAAGATAGGTAATAGGAAACGAGGAGACAGATATTTTGAAAATGGAAAAGGCACCAAGAAATGGAGAGAGGAGGGAGGGGAAAGAGGAGAAGTGGAAGTACAAACAATCAAGTTGTGTTAGGTACACGCACCAGTCCTCAGGGTGATCACAACCACTATGTTCTGTAAATGTATGCTAATAAAAACCAATTAAATTAGAGAAAAATACAGTACTCCTCAGGATTTTAAATTTCCTTCCAATTAATGCATATATTAGTATGACTCCATTTCAAATATCTAGCAGAGGTCAGCCCTGCTGGATTGTTTGAGGTGGGAATTTGTTAAAAATTGGAGATCAGATAATAGGTTATTGTCATGGGAAGATATGATTGGCAAGAATACACATATGTGCATCTATAGGTGAAGCTTTGGAACATTGGGAAGGACACTGAATTTTCCCATTCTTTGCACTTTATTACTGTTCTTCACTTCCTGTGTCTGGTCTGAGGATACTGAATTCAAATCAGCCTATTAACTAATAAAGAATGAGGACGTGAAAGAAGTACATTGAGCCCTTATATTCCATAGAAAAGAATGACAGTCTGACCATTTTCCTAGCACCTCACTGGCTGCTTGCTATTATTGTAGAGTTCTTATACAAATTTAAATGTATAAGAAAATGGGGTTTACTCTCATAAAATAGAGTTTAAATGCTATACTACCACTTGCAAATACTGTACTGTCCTATTTCTTATCTGGAAAATATGCTTTTTCTCAATTCAAAGTAATGTACAAATAAATCTTTGAAAATGAACTATTTAAGTGTCTGAAGATGCATTTTATCAGTTATTTGTAAGATTTTAGTACCTTACGTGATTATTTCCCTGAGGTAATTTCCATATGATTCCTAGGAGTAATAGCGAATATTGCTTTTGGGGCCGCACATCCAGCACTTGCTTTTCCATGCATTTTTTTTTACCCTTTAAAAACCCACAAGTTAAATCAATCAAACAACAAAAGTGTCTTCTCTTCACAATCCCAAAATATAACCCAGAGGTAGTTTACAATGCTAATCAGCAATTATACCTATGCATAGCATCTGCTGGAAAATCATACCTGTTCAATTCACCAACCAAGTAATAAAATATCCTGGGTGTGATTTTCCCTACTATGATATGTGGACCCAAATAGAAGCAGACTTACATAAAATGTTGCTTGTTTTGATGTTGATTTTTCAAGGACCATCAGAAAAGTGGAAACTTGTCTTCTAAAGAAGAAAATTCCCTGTTTTAAGATAAATGTCTTTGATTGGGATGGATATTTAGCTATGCATTCCTTATTTTTCAAAGTGATTTTTATTGGTACATTTTAGGTGTAAGTAATGATCACATTCGTCATAGGGAATTTGTCCTTGTATATGCTAACTTGATTCTTTTTTCCTGTTCCCTTACCCTTCCTTCAGCCCTCTTCTCCTTATTTACAATGATTTGTTTCCATTTTTTTCTTCTTTTCTCACTTTTTAAGCTTCTCCCTTCTTTTCCTCCCCGCTCCTGTTCTCTTTCCATTGGAAAATTTTTGCTTTTCTTATAATTGTCAGAATGCATTATTATTTGTTAACTCCTCAAAAGGAAAACAAAAACGTTCAAATACCCTTTCACAGAAAAAAGTAAAAGCCTATTCTAAATTCAAAACTACAATAAAATTTTACAGGATTGTCTTTTATGAAAACATTAAACAGCTTGACCAAGTCTGAAAAATGACAGCAATTTGAGATCTGTGCCTCTGTATTTCCAGCGGGGGTTGAGGGGGTGGTTCTTCATGCTCTGGAAGGTAGTGAAATCCTATCATTTTGTTCACAAAAGTAGCTTGTGTCTCCCATCTTACACTTAATATCATTCAGGGTTTGATGATTTGAAATGGAAGTAATCTGGAATTTAGTTCATGGAACATTTTGAAGTAGGGAGTCCAAGGACAAACTAGAACAAGTTCGAAATCCACTAGAAAAGTGAAGATGTAACTGAGATGCCCTTCCTACACTTTCTCAAGTGTACTTACATCAGCAGAAGTAGTGGGGCATAGTCTTGCAGCCTTGTTTGGTTAATTTCCAGCTGTAAGCAGGAAGCAGGAACACAGTGATGAGATTTGGGAGGATATAAACTCAGACTGAGGAAACTAAGAAGGCAAAGATAGCTACTAGGGAAGACAGAACTTGGAAAGCTTATAGAAAATACAACTTTCCAAAGGGCTGTGGGCCACAGTACTGCTGACCATCACTGTAACTTGGCACCCTCCAATTTCAGTTGTATCTGCATTAATACAAGACCATTTAGCCGCCCTTTTGCTTTGCTATGATTCATTTTAAGGACCTTGAGAGTTAAATCTGCCCTTTATAACTAGTCCTTTGAGGCTGGGGGTGTGCTCAGTGGTAGCATGCTTACCTAGCATGTGCAAGGCCCTGACTGAATCCCCACCTGCCTACTCTGCAAAACTATTGGAGCAAAACTTCTGAGCTCTCTACTGTTTAGCCTACTATCTCATAAAGGACCCAACAGCTTTGCGTGGATGTGCTTTCAGTTCTTCCGGATTTCTATTAGCCTTAGGGTTCATCCCAAATGTCACCTGTCCAAGGAGACTTCTCTGACATACAGGACTAAGTTGGATCTCACATCCTTCTGTGCCAATCCATGCTACACTATTTTGTAGAACAAATCATAACTGTAATAGATACTTAGCTGTGCAAGTATTTACTGTCTGACTCCTTTATTAGAACTTCAAGCTCCTCATTGGCAAGGACTTGCCTTTACAGATGCTCATTAAATGTTTGTCAAATGAATGAATAAAAGACACCTCTCTTAATGGTTATCCTGATCTACATCAGATGGTAGTATTGTTGCTGGGTAATTTCCTTGGACCCTGAGCCCGCTATACTTATTCTTTCTCTCTGAGGCCCCCCGTCTCTGGGTTTCCCTTTAATTCTTCCACCCAAATCTGAGCAAAGCCAAAGGACTCCACATGTGCTTACAGTCTTGTGTCTATAAGTTATAATTGTCATCTTTTATATCAGTCTGAGGTGATTCTGAACCAGGTAGGCTTATTTAAAATACTTTGCTATGATGGAAGGCTTTTACCTTCTACTAAGTAGCTACTAAGCACCTGATGCAATATATTAAATACAAAATATGTTCAAAGGCTTTTTGCAAAGTCCTTTGTCACCCATTGTAGTGGCTCATAGGGTTTTGTAGTGCTTTTCAGTTGCCCCATATTTTATCTCTGTATGCTAGAGATCCAACCCAAAGCCTCTTTCATGTTAGGCAAAGCTCTCTACCCCTGGGCTACACCCCTAGCCCTCTCTTGTCCTACACTGACAATGTCAAGGAAGAGTTGTACCTGCAAACGCTGGAGAATGATCTTCTGCAGGTGGATAAAAGTGTGTTTTATGTCTGCTTAAAATCCCTTGGTCTGACTGGACTTCTTTCATCACAAGGCTCCCATGGCTCAGTGTCAACTAATGAAAATCGGTCAGTCTTACATAAAGCAGCGGTAACCACGAAGCCCACGCATCTCGTGCATGGTGAGGAAGGACACTACAGGAGGGACCCTGACCACTGGGAATGCAAACTGATGGTACGGACATAGAACTTGGAGATTTAAATCATCTCTAAAACACACATCCTGGTACTTGCCATTAAAGAAGGAGTTTAGGTCCTTGTTGTAGAAAAACATTTTTATTGCGATTCCACTACCCCATCAGTTCCATCATCAGCTTTGCCGGCTACAAAAGCCCCATTACACACTTGTGTGTTCTTAGCCTCGGCTGTCATTTGCAGCAGTGATGCCAGTGGGAGCTAAAGCACATGTTTAGGGCAGAGACAGAGTTGGATGGGACAGTGGGTACATCTCCCGGACAGGTGGGAAGTGGGGATAAGGTAGACCTTCACATAAAAGTATGCACAGTGCAACACTAAGTGTTGTATTTGGAATTGTTTGTCTAGACTTTTCTCTCGTTTCCCTCCACGTCTAGCTTGGCTTACGCTTGCAATCCTAAATTAGGTAATTAATCCACATGAATTTACATCCAAATGAGGCTTTCAGGATGATCTCTAACTTGGCTGTTAGGCTTTATGACCTGTGACTGGTTAAATTTGGCACTTATATCCTATGAAAATATTGTAAAGATTTACTGAAAATTGTGTATTTCAATTTGGGGATACAGAAGGCACAAAAGAAGTCCAGAGGACATATAGAGTTATTATTAAATTTAATATTATCTTTTTCATGTAAGAGAAGAATAATTTTAGTATATTTTAGTGTGAAACATTGAATTTCTAGATGATTCCAGAATAAAGAAGGAGTTCAGAACAATTGTTGGATTGTTTGTTGAACTATAGTGAGTGGCAGTCATTAAAATGGATGTTTCTTAATAATAAGGAAGAAATAAAAACGAAAATATAAAGGACCAAGCACCAAACATTCTGGTTACCTGAAACAATTTTAGTAACAATAATATACTGAGGGCTGGGGATATAGCTCAGTGGAATAAGCACTTGCCTAGCAAGTGCAGGGTCCTGAGTTCGATCCCCAGTACCGCAAAAAAAAAAAAAAAGAAAAAAAAAAATATATATATACTGAGCATGTATCTATTTAGGGGCAATGTTACTTGAAACCTGACTTATTGTCGGGAAGTTTACACACCACAGTCAGTCCCCCCATCGTAGTGATCCCTTTGAACAACATGAGCCAGTGTGTTCTCTCGAATCTTTGCACCTTATTTTTCCAGGATAATCCAAATGAAAAGCAAATGATACTGCCTTTGCAAAGTCATAGTTTGATGAGTGCTCTGTGCTACAAACACAACTTCCTTTTCCTTTAATTATGGAGACATTACTTAGTTAGCTAATGGGCTGTTCCAGTTGAGAGTCTTACATTTTATATCTCATAATAATTTAAGAGACAATATGGGGAAAGCTTTCAAAAAGAATTTGTCACATCATTTTTACTTACCTTCATGAGCACTTGGCTGAACAGTGATTAAGCTTTTCCTTCCATTATTGACAGCTACTTTACAAAGTTAGATTATCAGATTATTATTTTATTGGGAAAAAATTTGGTTGTGCAAATGTCAAATAAATTATTCAAGCAATCGCTCTGACTCTTTAAATACATAGGCTTGGTCAAAATGTTACTCTTAAAAATATGCTACTAATACAGGACAGAAATTTCCTTTTTTATTTGTTTTCTGCTTAAAAATAATCTTGGTGGCTTTTGTTATGTGAGATTCAGTTTAACTTTCAACTAAAACTTACTTGTATATGAGCAAAACAACTCCCTATAGGCTAATTGCATAAATTGTAAGGGGATTTGATCTTTTTTCATTCTTTAAATTACAACCCATTTATTTAAAGGAATACTTGTCAAAAGAAAGCTTTAAGTAGTGAGTTAAAAAAGCAGTGTTAAATAATTGAACTGACTGTGATAAAATTGCCTTAGTTTAAATAGACTAGTCTGTTTAATGAATTGTGCTTTTATAGGGTGAGATAAATCTATGTGAGCTCAAGTGATTCTACCAGAAACACTGAATTCAGATAGAATAAGAGAGAACCAAGAAGAGGCACTTGTAATGATACGGTTATACTTTATTTTATTAAAATTACACCCGGCTCTGAAACACTGTTTTCTGCTGTGTTAATAGTAATGATCATAAAATATTATCAAGAACTTTACACACATATTGAACTATTCAGATTATCTCTATTTGCTCCTTTTTTAGGTAGAAGTCATGTCTTGAAGCTTAATTAGGAACACAAAATTTAATTTCTAGTCGTTAGCCAAATATTCAATGTATAAACCTTCAAGAGACTGCAGGAGGAAATTAATTTCATCTTTTCAGGTAAATTTGGCAGGTTTACTTTCCCGTTTAGTGTTGAAGAGAGATTTTTAAAAAAATTTTTCATAGTATACTATGAAGCTAACATGCAGGCAGCTGATGTAGCAATTGGTTGGTTATCACTTCAAAAGAGAAATTTAGCTGGAACATTTTGTATCCTTTGATTATACTTCTTGTGATGCTAGGTGTTGAGATATATTTTATGTGCTTAAAAATGGAAAAGCGACTTAAGGGGGAAAAAACCTAAACTAAGACAAGTATAAACATAGGGATCTGTCCTCATCAAAAAAGTACAGAAACTAAGACGGTGGATCATGTACTATGCTGGCAATTATTTTCCTACTGGCTGAAAAGTGGAAATAAAATTCTTTGTTACACAGGTCAAAGCTGAAAAAAGGAGTAAAGAAAGATAGTATCAGCTCACATATGCCACTGAACCATTCCACATTTAAGAGTTATCTCTTCCTTTATCTGACCCATGAAATTCCTTTTTTAGTACTTATTATCTGGAAAGTAGCTTCTTCACTTAAGGCAAAATTCTTTTTGGCATGCACGTACAGACGTCCTGCTTGGGGTTCATATTTATACATCGAGGAGCATCAAAGATGAAAAACAGCAACTTAAATTCAAGCTCATGATATGGAACAGAGATACTAAATCTTGATTTTTAAAGTTATGATCTAGTTTATCTTGGCAAGCAAAATGGGATTTTGTTGTAACCTGAATAATTCACTTGTATCCCCAAATATGATGTTCTTTAGTTTCAGAGTATTTTAATTAGATAGTTTTAAATGTTATATTTATATGTGGAATTTATACATGCTTACCCTAGAAACCTAAAAATGAAGACAGTAAATTATGCCCCTAATGCTACCAACTCATCATCCATTCAGCAACAATTTATTGAGCACCTAATAACTCCAATGCATAAATGTACCTTTACGGAATTTATTTTATTCCAGAGATAACAGGCATGAAAGAGTCACAAAATATCACAACATAGCTGTGATTATAATAGTTTTAAACACTATGAAAACAGAGTCCAAGGGTCTCTGAGGTTGGGGGTGTGTGATTAGATAGTGGGGGTAGATATGGGGCCTAGGAAATACATTTTGATCAGAGGCCCAGGGAGTGTCGGGGAAGGTGGCAAGGACGGGAGGTGGAAGAGGAACATTCCTAGGAAGAGCATTACAGATGGTTGGGCCGAGGCCATCAGGCCATTGCCACCTTCCAAGGTCAGAGGCGCAAATGACCAGGCAGTTGTGAACTAAAAAGGAATTGGCAAAGAAAACGTTGAACAGTGTGTAGCAGCTGGGTCACATGTGTCTTTTCACATCATATTAAGGCACCTGAGCTGTATTCTGAGAACAGCTAGAAATACAGAATAAAATATCTGGCAGCTATGTCTCTGTTGATCTTTCTAACATCTTAGGAGAGCTTGGGCACTATCTCAGTCAGTTTACTGGTGTTGTAACAAAATACCTGAAACTAGGTGATTTATATGCAGAATAGAGGCTTATTTGGTTTGTGGTTCTGGAGGCTGGGAAGTCCAAGAGCATGTTGCTGGCATCTGCTGAAAGCCTTCTTGATGTATCATACTGTAGTGGAGGGCATAGCACGGGAGGACAGAGCAAGCACATGTCAGCTCAAATCTCTTTTCCCACTCTTATAAAGGCACACATCCCATCATGAGGATCCCAACCCTATGAACTCATCTAATCTGAGTTACTCTCAAAAGGCACCACCTCCAAACACCATTGATATGTGAATTTGGGGGTTAAGTTTCAACATAGGTTCTGGAGAGGATAGTTGAGCCATGGCTAATATTCTGTGCTTTTTGTAGGATGCTATTCCCATTTACCTTGTAACTTATTATTTTATATTCATTAAGTGTTCTAAATTTTATTGTTCCTCTCACTATGTGGATTTTTTTAGTTTATTTAACCACACTGTCATAACTTTGGAATTTTACTTCACTATTTCCAACAATGATATGCTGGGCATCCTTGTAGACAAACATTTTCACTGATCCGTGGTTAATTTTTATGAAAAATAAAAAAGATACAAATAGAATTGCCCTGTAAAAAGGTGAGGGTATTTACAAGCTTTTAGTATGGATTGCCAAATTGTCTTATAGAATGGTTGGAACAGTTATTTCCACAGTTGTCCAAATGACTATTCCTAGTAAATATATTTCTTGAGCCTAAATTATAAAGATGTTTGGAGGAGGATTTCACATTCTGTCATGTAGACTTAAGTATATATTTGCAAAATTAGAATCTACTTGAAGATTCTTACCTGATAGTTGAACTTGAGCCATGTTACTGGGAATTATAAAATTCCTGATTTCCCATTGGGTTGTTTTTTAGTGAAGAATGACACATTGTCCTGTGATGTCACTAGGTGATGATCGCTCACTTGTACTGTGAGTTTTAAGGTTTGTGTGTAATGTATAGTTCTTTAAAACACTTGCTAAGGTAGTAAAAACGGGGGCACATTAAAAAGACAGATATAGAGACTCTAAAACTTTGAATTTGGGGCAAGTTATTGAAATTAACCATTGTCTAATGTTACAAGGAACAATGCAAATAAATATAGAAGCAAACAAAAAGTGCCCGGGTAATTAGAAAAATGCTTTAAACTCAGTTATGAACCCGTCTAGTCTCTGATGTTTCTGGGCTAATTTTAGGCAGTTGCTTGAATATGCTATCAGGTTGTTCACTAATCCCAGCCCTGACTCTTGGGCATATACCTCAGTCTTGATCTGCTTCAGGCTCCTTGGCTTCCGCCTCAAATTGTTTTCTCTCTAGCTTTTATTCATTGCTTCCCTTAATGGATTTTGGCTCCTCTTGACTTTCTTGGTTTTCTTACTCTGTGTGACCTCTGATGGACAGATCCTTCTCACCCCAGTGCTTCCACCCCCCCCACCCCGCGGCTCCTTGGGAAGCATTCCCTGGCAGTCTTTGCTTAGGGTGACATCATGCTTGAGTTGAGGCCGAAATTTGGACAAATAGCGTATGTATGTTCAGAAGTTATGTAAATAATTGTGCGAATTTCTTAATTATTGAGAATTACTTTTTATGTAAATAGGGCAAGTAAGTTAATAAAATACATCTCTGTTTCTCCAGAACACTTAAGTCTATGTTATAATGAATTACAACTTTGAGCTAGTGAATTCCCCTATTAATTGTGTGGCTAAATGGCCATGCAGCGGTTTTACAATGTAATCAACCCAGGAGTGGGAGTATATATTGAAGAGACGTGGCCGTCTTTCTACAGTGTGTTTAGAATTCTTCTTTATGGAGAAATGGGAGTAAATAAGGCACACTTTGTGAAACGTGAGCCTATTTATTCCATACCCTCGTCCCTTTCTCTGTTAAACAGGCTTATGTGCTGCTGATACATAAAATTTGGAACTAAGGTAAGTGGCTAAGTCAGCAAAGGCTCTAGGAGTTCAGGGAAGGAGGATCACCAGTGAATTTGAGCTACTAGGGCAAGTTTCTCAGGTGAGCCTTTGAAGAGTAAACATTATGATGTCAGAGGAGAGAAGGAGGCAGGGTTCAGATGAAGGGGCTCGTTTTGGCAAAATGAAGGAAATGCGCAGAACATGGCACAGCACTGGGAAAGTATTTAAACGAGGCTCTCAAGCATTTAGCATCTTTGTGCTCTGATGATTAACAAAGGACGTTTCTTTAGACAGCATGTTAATACCCTCAACCAATCCCCTTTTGTTGTGATATATGCTTCTGAGTTGCACTGTCTAATACAGATGATGACTTTATCTGCCCTCACAGCTTTCATTCTTGCAAGAGCATGTGAGGCTCATGAATGAGACTTTGGAAAATGATTCTTTCTACACTAAATTTAATGGAGAAAATAGTTGTCCGATCCTTCCATTTCTTCAACTTTTTAAAAAAATTTTTCTCCATTGCAGGCTAGAATCAAATATTTACCAACTTATGTTGACTTTTCCATGATATTTCTCTTATTTAGTTTCCTATAAACATGGAACATTAAATTTTTTTCTTAAGTGGTCTCTAGATACCATTTCTCCTCATTCTGATTCATGTAAGACATCACAGTAACATTTTAAAAATACTGCTTTTAGCTAGATCCAGGGGAGCACACTTGTAATCCCATCTACTAAGAAGGTTGAGGTAGGAGAATTGTAGGTTCAAGGCCTGTCTGGGCAACTTAGCTAGACACTTTTCAAACAATAAAAAGGGTTGAAGATGTAGCTCAATAGCAAAGTCAGTACAACACTCTGGATTCAGCCCAAGTACCACAAATAGATCAATACATGAAAATTTAAAAAATTAAAAATTGTTGCTTTCATATCATTTCCTTGACAAAAATCCCTACATTATTTTATTTGTCACCTGAAAAGTAAAGTTCTCCATAGCCCAGCCCAAATGCATCTCCTGCAGTGCCCTCCAAGAGTCCACTAAATCAAACGCTGCTCACCAAAGCTCACCAGGATAATGACACCTGTCTTTGTTCCAGTCCCCACTGTGCACTGCGTCTGTGTCTCCTCCTGAATTTCTCATGCTCACTTCATATTTACTTCCTTTTCATTAGACAGTACTATGTAGTCTCTATAGTCTGTTTGATACCTTTCTATTAAATTTGTTCACAGGGTTTCTTCCTTGTGTTTAAAGTTTTTAAACTCTTGTGTTGCTGCCTATATATCAAATATTGTTATTTATACTTTCTAATATACCTGTTGTTTCAACTAAAAGATAACTGCTTTGAAGAGAGGAGACTTTATTTCTGACCAAGAAATGTTTTCCCACATGACTGGCTTTATTTATGGCATTTATATGATGTATGATATTTATAATAGTGATGATGACAGACATCTCCATGCGACTACATGCTTTAGAAAAAGTGTATTTCTAGGAGAAGAAACTAGAAAGTTCCAGACTGTACTTCTTGTTTCTTAGGTAAAAGCCTTGGGCCTCAGGACAAAGGAAAGATGCAGTGGGTTGGGAGCAGGATCTCCATTCCATACTTTAGATATCCAGTTTGCCATGTTCACTGGTCACCATTCATTCTGATTTCTTCAGTATCATTTCAGAAGTTAATAGCAACAATGTATCTAAACTCCTGATGGGCCAGCCATTATACCAAACTCTTTGCATGCTTTATTTTGTTTAGTATTCACGCTACGCCTATAGGGTAGTCATTACCACCTCCATTTTGCTGACGTGGAACTGGATGCTTATATATCAATATCGTAGAATACATCCATGATAAGTTCAAGATCTTAATTCATCATGAAGGTGGGTTAAATACTTCATCTTTCTAAAATTTCTGTTATAGGAAAGAGCCCTTCATGTTCCAGTATAGAATTTATGAGCATCTGGAAAGGTGAGAGAGAAGAAGAATATGGTTGGCTGGGATAATGGTTTTCCACTTCACTACACACAGTAAGGGAAGGCAAAGGAAACAGACTGACTGTCAAACAAAGTAAGCTGTTTCTTGACCATGTGGATTATTGAAAGTAACAGGCTTTGATGGGTAGGCATGACATGTATTGGCACTTGTCCTTCTACTTTCAAAAAGAAATAGTTCTCATCTTCCTATTTCTAGATTATTTATCATCATAAAAGATGTGAAACATAGGAAGGTAAATGTAGAAGATTAGAAAAAGAACCATTCAGAACCATTATATACAACTGATGAAACAAAGTCTTATTATCTTGCTTATTCTTGTTCTGTCACCATGAAGTTTTTTCTCTTTGTAAAGGAATCTGTCTTTCCAAGTAGGGAAAATGATTTTTTAAAAAGATAAGCCTGAAAAAATTAATTTAAGCTTAGCCATATTAGGGTAGCATTAAGGCACTCTCGGGTACATTTTATTGGTCCATTAATATAGGCCCCGAGTGGTTGAATACACCTAAGGCATGTACTGTATTAATGAACCAATAAAACATGCCCTGGAGTGTCTTAATGATATATTACAACCATTTCTATTACATACATAAATGCACTATTTGCTGGCTGTCTTGCATAGTTTTAAAGAAAATCTTCAATTAACCAAAAATATTGCATCAAGAACTCTTACTCACAATAAAAAAAGAGCAAGAAAGAATCTTGTAATTAACTTTCTGGACTAGTTACCCATGTGGTGATTCTTCTGGGTTGATTTAGTCTTTGGCACTGTTTCACTGTTAATATTTTGGAAGAAATGGTTCTTTGGATCTAAAATTGAATACTTTCAGGAAAGGAAATAGAAGAAAGCTGACAGAATTCATACCAGTCTCCTTCTTAAAA
Source organism: Dinomys branickii (assembly GCA_004027595.1). NCBI lineage: Eukaryota > Metazoa > Chordata > Mammalia > Rodentia > Dinomyidae > Dinomys > Dinomys branickii. Next base: position 16,753 of record PVLD010016732.1, on the reverse strand, counting down.
TATGGAGCCCTGGATGGTGGTTATGAAGTTAATTAGACATTTATGCCTGGATCCAAATGTTAGCTGTCTGTGCCTACATTAAAGATGTGTTTTAGGCATTTGGGAAGAATTTCTTCAGAGAGATGAGGAAAACCTCACATTCATGTAAATAAACACGATAGATTGAGACCAACACATGAGATCTTATGAAAATGTCTTCTCCTTGGAGACACTGAGTTCCATTGTGTCAACTTGATTGGCTTAGGAAATTCCTAGAAAATTAGTAAAGCGCATTTCTGGATGTATCTGGATGAGTCAGGGAGGTGTGACTTTGGTGGTTACTATATGTGACTCCTGGCCTCTTGCTCTCTGGCACTGTTGCCCTGCTCTGCTTCCTGGCTGCCACAAATGAAACTTCTGCGCTGTCACACTTTCCTTCTCTGCCTTGGAGCCAACTGACTGTGGACCAAGTCCCCTGAAACCATAAGCCAGATCGAACACTTTAAGGGTCTCCAATTTAAGAGGTCCCCCTTTACATTGTCGATATCGGACATGGTGCCCAGCCACTGGAAGGCTGGCTATGTACCTTCTTACTTATTCAGCGTTAAACTTAGCAAGGTTTTCCCTGGAGTCACAACAACTGATGAATTCCTGTGAGTGGGAGAAACAGAAGGAGGGAAGGAGATATAATAATGGATGTCATTTACTGAGTTATTATTATACACCAATGCTGTAATAATTTTTAGATTGTCTCCTTTAATCTTCACAAAACCTCTACAAGGGAGATACTGTTACACTTGTTTTATGGTTTAGAGGGTCCAAGGTAAAGTAGAAACTTTCTGAAGTGGTGGACCTTGGGATTGAACCCCAACTACCTGATCTAAAGGGCCTATTCAGTTGGATAAACCACGGTGTGGTCACTATGAGGGAAGCAGAGAAGAACACTAACTTTGTGTTATCTTTGGGTAGAGGTATTTTCTAAATTCTATATATCAACTGATTGCATCGTATGCTATATTTTCCTCCTTCATTCCTTCTTTAAAGGTGCATAAGTAGAGGAAAGAGGAGAAGAAGATCTTGCAGGGATCTCACAACAGAGACTTAAAGGGTGCAGAGTAACATCCAGTAATCCAAGATTGCATAGAAATGGACATATTGCAGTTTGGTTGGATAACATTGATCAGAAACAAATAAAATGTCAATGATCATCATGTGACCATAAAGAAAAAAGAAGACACTTTCCCATCCTCATGAGTGATGGGGCACTAAGTAGACTTTTAAAAACTAAGAGAACTTCTTCTGAAATAATGTGTGAGCGGAGAAAATCCTCACACTAGTCACAGGCTGAGACAATAGCATACTGAGTGATTAACCCTAAATTTAACCATAGAATAGAATGGGGGTCAAGTTATAAATTAATTGTTAAAGATAAGCTAATGTAAACACACACACACACACATCTGAAATTTAAACACTAAGTTATTTTATTCATAAGTAATTGCTGCAGATTTGTATCTAGGCAGGCTGTGTGCCACTGAGCTAAATCCTGGGCCCATGATTTGTATCCAAAGAGAACCCAATTCTGAAACACTTAGAATACCATTGAAATGACTATAATTATTGCTTGTTCCTGGGTTATAGGGTATGTGTCAAATCTCAAAAATTGGCTTTTCTGAGAAATTATATTTTAGTCTAACTTTTCCTTTGAAAAGATCTGTGAAATTTTAGGAGCTTCATGTTTTGTAAACAGGTTGTGAACTAGCATCCTCAACTGAATTTTACAAGCCTGGGAAATCATTGCTGAAGAGTGTTTCTGTCTTGATTTGATTTTTACTCATAATTTATATTTGCTTTGCTCATTTTGTAGTCAGATGATGGAACTTCTGTGAGCTTCATTTGCTGAAGGGCTTAATCCTAATGTTGAAAGTTATGGCAATATTTTTCATTCGGGCATTGGAAGATAGAAAATTTGCTAGAAATAAGACCTAGTTAAAAAAAACCTGGTAAAAACAATTCTACCACAATATCTTTAAAATGCCACATACACTGTTTGCAGATAAGTGACTCCTCATCCAAGTAGATATTAAAGATTATTATTTTAAAGACCATACATGGCATTATTTATGATAAAATAGTAATTTAATACTACTCAGTAAATCCATCTTGCAATTTCAGTAGGCAAATAACTGCATTGTGTAGGTGCACTGCATCTATTAAGTGACTCATCTATTGGCTTATGTTCAGTGTAGAAATCAGGCTGTCAGTTTTCCATCAAACTGCCCGTGCAAATCATCGCAGTGGCCTGCATCATGTAACAAGGCAGCACAAACATGTGGGAGGTAGTAACAATAGCTGGACATTTATAGTAAGCAACTTAATTGGACATAGGATCTCACAGTTCTTTAAAAAAGTTAAACACTATACAGTACTAGTTTTCTGGTGATGACCTCTTTGCTGGCTTTAGTAAGAATACACTAAATGTATGAGTTTATAAGTTTTTTAAGCCCTTCCACAGGTAATTTAACCCCATTGGATTGTTCCCTCCAACCCTATGACATGACTGGCCTCATTTTCATATAAAAAATTACTACTGAGAGAGGTTATTGATTCATTTGAAGCCATTAACCTGCTCAGTGACAAAATGGACTAGAAGCAGGTCTTCTTATGAGTAGTCAATTGTTTTTATTTTCTTCATCACAAGTTTTGGACCTCAACGGGTCAAAGCACTAAGCCAAGAAAGTTTATATCTATCTCTGGAGCACAGAATTTTAAATTTTTATAATGCCATGGGATAGACTGAAAATTCTTTTAGTAAATGAATTTGATAGATCAGAGTTACAACTGAATCTAGAAATAAAATGGGTCCCCGATTTAAAGGTTAAATGAGAGTTTTAGGCTTTGGTTATTCAGAAAATTTAACTTGGCTCTTGGGTACAATCAATGTAAATTTTACCAAAAATTTACAGAATGTTTTAGTTTTCAGTATAGATAATTATTCACAATAATATAAGTAGGAGGCCCTCACTAGACAGAGATAAATGCACCTGACACAGTGTTGAAAGATCTGAGTTTAACAGCAGGTTCTCCTGTATGGGTTGAAATTGGCATTGAAGCCCTATGTAGCTTAACTTTTCTAATTTAAAGAATGAGAATAGTAATACCTATCTCCCAGAGGTGTTGTAAAGATTAACCTATAGAACATAGAAGCTATTAGCCCTTTGGTGGAATTTAGTATATTAATGAACATTCCAAATTAAATGCAGTTGTTTGTATATAGGTCTATGCACCTAACTTTAGGGATAGTGTTCATTATGGTTATCAAATTCTTAAAGGACTATATAAGTTGTAAGTGGTTCAGAACTGTCCCTGTATACAAAAAGTTATTTAGATTGTGAAGCAATATATATGTATTATAGTTCAAGGATAAACTAGGGCCCAGAAAAGGGGGGGGGGCACCAGTAATTTTCAAGGGAAGAAAATGTTTTGCTCTTCTAACAAACTTGGATTGGAATTCTATAAGATGATTGGGTAAGTCAAATTTACATAAGACGTAAATTACCTTTAATGGAAAAATCACTTTCATATATAATAAGTTTAAATATAGGCTTGTTAAATGGTGCTTTTGAACTTATTCCATAGATGATAATCTATAATTTACTAGTTTCTCTCTTTTTGAAATTTTAATATATGTGAGATCCTTTCTTTCATGATTTTCCTTAGGTGATGTCATGGAATACTTTAGTATAGGATGAAACAAGTCTTCCTGGATCCAAGCAGGTAGGTGACCTGTTTGCTTGTGAATTTGACTACACAGAATATTTTATGCATGTACTAGAGACATCAATCCTATCAAGATCCACTATTTGGGATTACTGACCATTTCTCTATGAACCTTAGTCCTATGACTAGTTTTCTTTTAATGTAGTAAACAAAAATAAACTTACTATAGAAGGTAATGTGAGGAAGAAAAAATAATACCAAAGATCTTGCTTTGGAAAAATTTCCCCTGAAGTACTAAAGAATCAGCATCATGGTCTTAAAATAGGCTGGGGCTGAGCAGCAGAGCAAGAGATTTGTACGTTAGTTGTGCTATCACTTTCTCAGACACAAAGGCATTATTGTCTGGGGGAACAGATCCTATTGGGTACATAGTGTTGAAAAGATAGTGGAATTTATATCTCCCAGCATCCTCCTTGGCTTTGGCAAGGTTGACAGAAGAGGGAACCTCAGTTGCTCAGGAAGAATGCTGTACGAACAGTGTGATATTGTAGTGACAGAACGGCAAAGCCAGACAGAAGAGAGTGAAACCAGTCGGCCTCACAGGAGGAAAGATACGGAGTGTTCCAATGGAAGAGTTGAAGGTATGTCTAGTGGAGGTTACTTGCACAGATGTAAGTGCACAATAGGAAAGTAAGGTAACCCTGTGGCAGAGGATGCCCCGAGACTAGTAACACAGCATCCTTTCCCACCATCAGGCTTGCAGGGGTAAACTACCTGGAAGGACAGAATCTTATAGAAAGGGCACCTTCACAAGAGCTGTGGGCTGCTGTTTGTCTGTTTTATGGTTTTGGGGTGGAACCCAGGGCCTAGTGCATACTGATCAGGTGCTCTACCACTGAGCTTGAAGGTGTGGTCCTCATTGGGGGAAGGCTGCAGCTCAAGATGACTCCACAGGGAGGAAGTTGAGGGAGAATCTGTACTCCTGATCCCCTCCCCCTTTCCCTCCCCTGTCTTGTTCTTCCCTCCTCTCCCCTCCCCTGTCCACCTCTTCTCTCCTTTCCTGTTCTCTTCTGTCCTCTCCTCCATTCCCTTCCCTCTGCACCCCTCCTCTCCTCTCTTCCTTCTCTCTAGTCTCATGCCCGGACTCTTTAATGGTAGAACTCAAGAAGGAGCCAAAAGCCAGGAGATGTAATTGGTATACACCTGCTGCTCTGCTTGCAGCACCATAGGCTGAAGAGTGGATCTAGACTTGGTGGTTCACAATCCCAAAGGTTTGCTTCTCCTTGGTGCTCTGTGTCCAACATGGGTACGTAGACAGTGTCTTCACTCCACGCCTCCTCACTTGGAAACTTACTTTGGATGGAATATGACCAGTTGTTTCAGTGGAGAGAAAGGGATTGTGGATGGCCTCAGGACAGCTATTAAAGACATTGGTCTTACATAATTCATGCCATTTATACTCAGCCAGAACTAGTTCAGTGCACTACCAAAACTCAAGGGAGTCAGGAAGTTCATTTGTACCCGGTGCCTGAATAAGAGACTGTGATCAAGCTGAGCAGCACAAATAACTCCACAGATCACTTTTCTACCCAATGCATGCTGATTTCTAAATTAAATTAAAGAAGGATATGGATTTGCAGAGTAATTCAGGAAAAAATTTAGCTTACAAATAATTTCTGAACATCTGGCCTGATGTTCAGAAGAGCCTATGCATAGATCATAGCAGAACTTGAGGAAACGAAATCCATGCCTTTGATTGAAACAAGAACATAGGAGAATTTTTGTATGTTATTAGCATCCAAACATTAACATTTGAATCTGAAGAAAACTTTCATTAAAGGCATGGTATGGTATTAAACTTTATTCAAGGAAATTTATACAAAATTGTTCTCATTCCCCAGGCACTTACAGTCTCAATGGGACAATTCTGATATGAAGAAATGCAACAATTTTTTTTTTAATTTAATATTTTTATTTTTTTGTTTAGTATTTTATCTTGTTGATGCCTGTGTGCAGCACATAATGCTCACCTCCCTTGTAGGAAGTAGGTACGTGTACACAACACATCTTAATTCCTTTTTGCATTCCCTTTCCATTCCTTCCCTCCTGCCTATACTCATCCCTTGGCCCCCTATTACTCACATGGTAGTCACTTTTAAAATTAATCTACAATGATTTTAGAAGGACTGAATTACATCACTCACCATGTAACTTAATCATGTTCTTTTTCCTTCTAGCAGTATAGTATTGTTATTTATAAACAGACTAACACAAGCATTAGTAATATCTAGCACTTTTGGGTCAAATCACATAATATGGCACAAACATACCTGGTAGGAAAGAGGTAGATGGTGACATTATCTATACTTAGAAAAGAGTCATTTTCTTCTTAGTCATTTTAGAGTATATTCTGGATATAAAATATGACATTATCTAGTATTTTAGTAGCAAGAAACTAGTTTTTCACTGGAATCCAAAAGGCAATGATTGCTGAGAATAAATTCTAAACATTAACTAGTACTGTTTTCTGAGTAGCCCACTGCTCAGAAGGAAAGAACAACTGCGGTGAGGGAAAGGAGAAAACAAACAAAGAAGAAAGAACAAAACATATACAGCTAAGATAATTATACTACTGATTTCTGTTCATTTGTTGAAAGGAAGCGTTAATGCTTATTTTTTCTTAATTTTTGACCAATTTTGCATTCTTATGTCTGATAATCTGAACAACTAGTTTGAAGATAACGACATGCAACATAACAACCATTGTTGATTTCTGGTCATCCTGTTTTGAAATTCTGTATAGTTTTTAACATTTTTAAAATTTTTATTCTCTTTAAAATAGAAAAAAGAAATGCTGATAGGGATAGGGTTTCAGACATTTGAAGTTTTACAGCTTCTGTTTAAGTATCTCCTTCTACTGACAAATTTCATATCTGTTTTTTTGCATTTCTGCATGTATTGGTCAGCTTTCCCATTTCTGGGACACAATACCAAACACTCACGATTCGAAGGAGGAGAGGTTTAATTCAGCACACAGCTTTGGGAGGGGCCTTGGTTTGTTCTCAGCTAGGTCCAGGCGGGAACACTGAGGTAGAAGGGCACCGCGGAGCAAAACCGCTTAATTCATGGAGGCTGGGAGGAGGGCAGGGGGGCCGCACCAGGGAGGAAGGACGAGGGACCGGGTATGATACCCGAGGCTCTGTCTCCCTTACCGACTCAGATACACCAGAAGTGCGCTCTAATAATCTGCCATTCCAGCGAAGTGTTTCTTAATCCAATGAAGTTACACACCAGGATTAACAGTCACACTGTGCAGTGCGGTTGATGTTCAAACGCTGGCAACTGTGTCCCTTTCCTTGAGGCTTGCTCTCGCTAGTGGAGCCGGTTGTCCCTGGATATGCAGCAGGAGGGAGTGTTGGAGCAACAGTGCATGAGAGGGCCGCCCTCAGCGACAGACTTCAAAGAGCTGGAGGCTTCGATGGGAAAAACTCACCCCCAACAATACTCAAGAATGGCTTTCTATTCACATAAATCAGTGTGTTTGTAAATGACTTCATGCTGTACTCTAAATTTTAATATGAAAGATTACTAATTACTTTTCAGGTTACAGAATTATTTTCAAGTTTTCTCCTTCCCCCACCCAACCAACATGTCTCCGGACACAAATGCAGAGTAACCGTAAAAATACCCCATTTAGGAAACAGAAGTCGCAATATCCAGTGGTCACTGGACCATAATACTAATGAAATCCCATGGATAGCTGATGCTAAGTCCTGGCTATGAAGGATGCTCTATGAGGAGAATTTGATTCTTCTCTCAAGGAAGAATCTTCTCATCCATTGTTCTCTGTGGCTAACGGTTTTGCCATGTGGGAGCTTCTTGCCTTTTCTTTTTTTTTTTTTAATCACTGTGGCCACAGAAGGAGGTGAAGGCTCTAGAGGTTTTGCTGCTTGCTCCCTGACTATGACTTTGGTGGCCTAAGAACTGCTTTAATGCTCAGCCAAAGGCTTTGAAATCCTAACTTACGGTTGTTTTGGCAATATACTTTATTTTAAGTTAGTAAAACTTTAATGTCTTTACTTGCAGTCAGTTTAATGTGCCAGTAGACACACGCACAATTCTTTGTCAGATTTAATTCTTAACGTTCTATTATTTCTTTGCTTTAAAGCTGTACCTTTCCTTAACCTGTCATCATCATTCATTTCTCTGCCTCAAGGCCAAGAAGCTTGGAGTCAGGGCTGGCTAAATTCTGTCACATAGCTGTATCTTAAGGGTCTTTATTATTCAACTTACAGTTGCATCTCCTAATGTGTGAGATAAGCGTTCTCAACTTTGTCAGGCCTAAAATTGCCAGCTACTTTCTTATTGCCCTTAATTTTTCATAAGTATGCTGGATGTTCCTGCCATAATTCCTTCTCCTAAAATTTTGCCAAATGGTGCAAATAACACTTAATGTGTGCTCATGTGATTGTGTTTTCCAGTTGCTTCACTGGAACCACAGGTCACTGAGATGAGTGGTCTGCCTCCCAAGGCATCATGGGCATCGTTATTACCCAGCATTCTGTCACTTCTCCACTTGGGCCTCATATTTCCAGCCTCCGAGATTTCCTAGTTATCTTTTACCAATGTCACAGATTTTAGGTATTTTGTTATGCAGTAGCAATTCTATTTTAGTTAACAAAACTTACTGCAGAATCAGAAACACCTTGAAATATAAGTGACTTAATAGAAGAGGTTTGTTTATTTCTGACATAAAATCCAGTGTAGTAATTCTCCCTCGCTTATTGAAGACCCCTGCTGGATGCCTGACCCGTGAATAGTAGCAAATCTGATACATACTGTGTTTTCCCCTATGCATTTATAGAGAAATTTAATGGCCTTTCAATCAGCTTTACACACCTTGTCTGTTTTGCGGTTTGTGGAACAATAGTGAAAGTTGCAGACATTTCTTTTTCCTTTACTGTTTCACTTATAGAAGGTTCATCCTCACTGTAGCTCTTACCAGCCTTAGCACATTTTTTGGTTAGTAAGTCAAGAACTCTCACCTTTTTACTTAAGGGAAGCACTTTCCAGCTTCTGGCCGGTGTATCCAAATTGCCAGCATCACTACTCTTGTGCTTGAGGGCCGTTATTAAATGAAATAAGGGCACCACTGTACAGCCACCGTCTGTTGCTGGGTAGCATGTTCAGTCTGGGTTCTCTGAGTGAAGGCATGGGTTCACATTGCACGGAATACGGAGTGGGACTGCATGGGATTTTCCCATCAGTCTCAAACTGGTGTATAACTGAGAACTTATGAAGTACTTAGTTTTGGAATATTTCACTTAACATTTTAGAACCACAGTTGACCATAGACAGTGGAAATGTTGAAGAAGAGAGCTATGCATAAGGCGGACCACTATAGACAGAAAGGACCAAGGGTTCTGTCCTAAGCACTCATCCAGCACCTCAAACTATCAAAGCCCTGTTGGTTTCAATCTGTAATTCTCCAGGTACTGACCTCTAACAGGTAGCACCCTCAGCCCCTGTGGCTCTCCACTCTTCCCGCACTGTCTTCTCGTGTACCCTATGGTTTTCAGCACCATCCATTTCCAGATGAATCCCAAACACTACCCAACCACCAGCTTTGTGTAATTGTGCACATAGCAGTTGTACTTGGATGTCAGGTACCCCAGTATTAATGTGTGTAAAACCAAATGCTGTTTTCCCCTCAAAGTTGCTGTGCCCTAACCTGATCAATCTTATCATACTCAGTATTTGACAGTATAGTTCACAGTTTTTAGGACGTAAAGAAGTGACCTTTGAGTATGTAACATCATATGCTACATGGAATCATAAACAAACACTATCAGTGATATCTTCAAAATACAGGTAGAACCCAGTCATTCCTTATAAACATACAGCCATAAGTTTCTACCTGTTCTAATATAGTAGTGATTTAACAAGTATTTTCAGATTGTATTCATTGGCATTTACTAGAACAATGTTTTTTTTTTAATTTTAAGAATAAAGGAAGAAACATTAACAAACGACATCCATTTACAAAATAGCATAAGAACAATACAAACAATGCAGAGTGGCAGACAAAGTGGTCGGAAATTAACAATGGTTGTTGTATTATGTAGTGATATCTGCAAAGTGGTTTCTCAGGAAAACAAATAGAGACATGCAATATTGATCAAACCAATAATCATTAACTGTTGTAAAGCAATAGAAGACAGTAGTAGCACTGTTAGCTATCCTGTATATATGGTCATATGTAATTTCCCCTTCTTTCCCTTCTCTTTTTCCACACCACAGTTACCCATTACTTTTGAGCATTTTCCTTTCATTTCACAAGGCCTGTCATACCTCCTAGTTTTTATTCTCTCTTTCAGGTTCTTATACTAGTGAGACAATATGTTGCTTACACATGCAGTTCTGATTTATTTCACTCATGAGTATGGTCTCTAGTTGTGACCATTTACCTACAAAATCCTTGAGTTTATCTTTATTTATAACTGAGTAATACTCCATTACATAAAAGTACCACACTTTTTTTTTATCCATTCACCAAGGATCCAGGAAAAATCCTGGACTAGAACAATGTTTTAAAAAATACACAAGATTTTACATACAGTTCTACAATAGGATCTCATCACAGTTAGAATGAAAACTGGTCTCCCCTAATCACTAATTTAATGAACTTTATAAGGCTTATCATCTTACATTTTAGTAATTACATTAGGACTTGTTTGTTCAATTATTTGTCTTCTCAACTACAAATAAATCTCTATGCCACAGACTTTCCTTTATTCACTGTTATTTCTGTAAAATCCAGAATGTTGCTTGGTGTACAGGAGATGTCCAAAATACTTGTGAGTGAATAACTGAGTGAATGGGTGAGTTATATCTCTATTTTGGGGTACTGTAATCTCTTTGTATTTATTTGTATGACCTTTTTATTAATCATAGGTGCACAATAAATTTCCAAATTTGCTCTTTAGTTTAAATATTTGTCCATCCATCCATCCATCCATCCATCCATCCATCCAGTTTGTACTGAGTTTCTTCCTCACCATATTTTCCATTGTTCTCTTACTTAGAGCTTCTTTTTCTATTATGAGCTTGGACATATTCATACATATTTATCTAATGTCTTCTAAAATTTAGTCTGGTTTTAGGTGAGCTTGATGGTCAGTCTTCTTTCGGATCTGTTCTAGGAATTACAGCAAATTCCTCAGATCAGATTCTGGAGTCAACATGTAAAAGTACCACTTGTTTGAAAGTTCCTGTAAATACCCAGATTGAATGCTTTTCACTAGAAGTAAATGACCAGGTTTCTTTTCTTCCAGATGTACCTAAGATGGTGCCTATTGGCCTAATTCCTTCTTTCTTCCTTTGCTTTGCTTCTTAACAGAGGTCAAGGAGATGTCCAGAACTGACAATATGCTTTTCTTTCATTCAGTACCTGCCAGCCCCAAAAAAAGACATAATATCTACTATATAGTTTCTGGATATTACAGAGTTACTTGCATATTATAATTAAGGGAAGTCCAAAAGAGATTCCACCAGAAGTTTGAAATTTCCCTGAGACTTATTGATATATTCCCTGAGATTCACATGTACCATGTCCCTGTGTGTGTGTGTGTGTGTGTGTGTGTGTGTGTGTGTGTGTGTGTGTTTTGAGCCATTGCTTACAGTTGTGTAGACAAACAACTTTTGAGGAGCAATTTACCCGTAAGCATGTGTATATAATTATGGTAAAAATTTTTTCAGCACATGAGAGTAAATTATCTTGCCCTTTACCTCTTGCTTGACTTACACAAAGTCACCACTCAGGCCAGCTCTGGTGTTCTGTGGAGTTGGGCATGGGGCAGGAGCAGAGGAAAAAAAGGAAGGAAGAAATGTGGTAAGAGATGAAGAAATACCATGATGGGGGTGAGTAGGGTGGTGGCTGTGTGTTAGGGGGTTCTGAGATCACCTTCAATGTGCAAAATGATGCATAAATTGCCAAAAGACTTAAACTTTCCTGCGAAATAATGGAGAAGGGAAGGTAGGTAAGAGCTTTATAGTTCTGAGGTGAAATAGCAGAAATAAGTACTTTTGCAAACACTATATTATTTTCATGGTACTTTAAGTCTTTTTCTAAAGTGTGGCAAAGAGAAAATGTAGAAAACCTGCCTTACTGTAGAATATCATGAAAACTATACTTTTCTGATTTTTCATTTTTAGATAAATATTGTAAGCTTCTTGCATCACATAGTTCAGAATCCAAGAAGCTGATCCGTTTCATTAAGGGACAGATTACCTTAGGACAGTTGATATAGTGGGACAGCTACAAGCCAGACTCCTGGGGCCAACTCTACAGGCAGACAGAAGGTGGACAAGCACAAAGGTACTCAACTCTTTTTGTAAAACATTGATTTCTTATGAAAAATCATACTAGATAGCCGTATCCAGGAATGTATTAAATAATAGGGAGGTCAAATTCCCATAAAACCTGGTCACGGTTGGCTCTTCAACTTTGCGGACTATTCTTTTCACGTTGTGAATTGCTATCATAGTTTGCATAGTTTTTCTCTTACCTTTTGAATATTTTTATTTAAAAATGTTCTTATGGCTCTTGAAGTCCAAGCTGCTTTTCCAAAAATATCTATTGCTTTCTTGAATATGCAAACAATCCTAGGAATTCAGGATATGATATTTCATTTTTGTCTAATGATTACAAGGTTGAAATATATTCAACTCTCCTTTTGTCCTTTCTTGTGTGTTAAAATATTTTAGCCAGATTAATTTAGAAATGTCTAAAGCTTTCTACTTTAATTTATTTACTTCCAATTTAGGTATTGATTAGTAATAGAGTGAAAATTTATTGTCACATTCACTCCATTATATTATTCATTGATTATTCAAACAATTTCTGAGATAATGAGCTATGTTGATTACTAGCTCAGTGCTGATTTGTAAAGATAAAGAACTACATTTTCATTCATAAAGGTCTCACAGTACTGCTGGAGAGAAAGATACCACACATGAAAATTTCACCAGCATTAACTTTAATGGTGTTTCAAATAACAGGACTGAAATACAAATGATAGAATATTGCAACAATGTGAGATTCCTGAAAGACTTCCTAGAAGTAACACTGGGACTGTCTTGAAAGATGGGTACGTAGTTTCAGTTGGTGAAAGTAAGTAAGAACAGCCAAGAAGGAGAGGATGTTTATTAGTATAGTGCTTAAAACGTGGCAAAGTATCTAGTATAGGTGCAGTGATGTAGAACAGTATTCTGACTTGAAGGTAGTAGATACATTTTGGCAAAATTGGCAGAGGAATGTGAAGCCAGAAATAGATCGGAAAGACCCTGGGATCTAAACTTTTGGTTTAACTCTGTAAGTATGAGGAATTGAGAGGAATTTTAAAGCAAGTAAATAACATGATCAGATTTAACATTAAGAAAATAGTGTCAATTTGATTAGAGGGTTATGCGATAGAAGGATGTACTGAAAATTCAAGAAAAATAGCATAAAGTTTAGAATTAAGGCAGCAAGGATGGGATGAAGGGAAGGATTTAAGATGTTTCTGCTAGAGATCTGACAATATAGAGAATTTTTAGGATTTAATTTTTTTAGAAGGGAACAGAGAGTGAAATAATGATATGTGAGTTTCATACTGAGATTAATATTTTACTATTGCAATTTTTTTTTACCAATAGAGCTATATTTTTACTGAGAGCATAGCATATTTGAGTCTCAACTTTTCATATACTAAGTTGTTTTTCAATGTTAATAGTCTTCAGATAAGAAGAATTTCTTGCTTCTGAAAATAATGTTCATGTCTACTCTAATACCTTCCTAAATATCTATAGTATTAATGGATCTAATTAGACTTATCTCAGTCTCTTGGACCATCAGTACCTTTAATAACGTAAGCAAAAGCTGTCCAGTAAAGCATTGTCTATTCCAAACTTTTTGTCAAAGTTATGACTCAGAGAGCACATGTAATGGTTACTTCTTTTCTAGGCTTTATTTTTTTAAGAACATGATAAAGGAAAACAAGCTTTCTGGTAAGCCATATTTATGGCCACATGGACTGTAAAGATTTCAAAGTTTATAGCAAATGTCTTTCTCTTTCAATAGCATATTTCTTGAGCACCAAAAGTATGTAAGGCATAATATTGTAGAAGACAGGAAAGAGTGTAAGATGGTGCTCAAAACTGTGGAACTCCTGATTCCTGAGGTCATGTCTGTTCTTATGCCTACAGATAATCTGTGGAAAGCTTTCCAAAGCCCTGAAGCTCTGGGAATCACTGTGATAGATGCAGAAATGGCATTATTTTTTTGCATTTTTTTAAATTTTAAAGAAAATAAAAAGAACAGAAGCAGAATACAAACAACACAAAGCAAGGACATTGGAAATGATTCAGGGTTTCAAACCAAATGATAGGGATTAACAGTAATTGTTATATTACATATTGTTATCTTCAATGAAATTGTTCAGATTACCAAATGTAAGAATAGAAGATTGATCAAATCATTAAAGAGAATAAGAAAATAATAATTTAAAAGAACATTAGAGACAATACATAGTGGCACTAGGCAAGACCGTAGGAATTCGCCATTGGTTGTTATACTGCAAATTATTGTTGTCACATAAATTGCTCAGATTACCAGATCTAAGCACGCAAAAATTGGTCAAAATAGTAGAGAAAAAGTTTTAAAACAGTACAGTTATACCATCTATATATGTATGTATGTATATATATATATATGTATGTATTATATATATATATAATTGCCTTAGTACCTTTTCTTCTTTCCCTCATCTCAGATGCTCCTTCCTTTGAGCAGTTTCTTTCCCTTTCTTATTATCTATTGTATATTTTGGGTCGTATTGTATATACTGGGTTGTATTTACTCTTTCATGTTCTTACACCAGGGAGACAATGTGATGCTACACATGTGAGTCTGATTTATTTCACTTGTGAGTATGGTCTCTAGTTGCATCCATTTACCTATAAAAGCCTCAAGAGTATCTTTTTTATAGCTGAATAATACTCCATTATACAGAAATACAACATCTTTTTTATCCATTTCTCAGTTGATGGGCATTTGGGTTCTTTCCAAGATTTAGCTATGACAAATTGTGCTGCTATAAACATGGGTGCACATGTATCACTGTGGTATGATGTTTTTAATTCTTCTGGAAAAATACCGAGAAGGGGGATAGCTGGGTTAAGTGGGACTTCTAATCCTAGTTTTGTGAGGAATCTCCACACTGATTTCCACAGTGGTTTCACCAATCGACAATCGCACCAGCACTGAAGATCCAGAATTTGTCATTGGTTGATTTCTTAATGATAACCATTCTTTGTGGGATGAGATGAAATTTCAGTGTTGTTTTAATTTGCATTTCTCAAATGACTAAAGATGTAGAACATTTTCTCATATATTTGTTTGCCATCTGTATTTCTTTATCTGAGAAGTGTGTATTCATCTCAGATGCCCATTTCTGGATTGGGTCTTTGAAACAATAACACTATTTTAATAGGGGACCTGAACACCCCTCTGACACAAAGAGACAGGTCAAGTGGACTAAAACTCAGAAAAGATATAACAGACCTGAACCAAATGTGTGAACAAATGGACTTAGCAGATGTTTACAGAGTGTTCCACCCCACAAAACCAGAATACACATTTTTCTCAGCTGCACATGGGTCTTTCTCTAAAATAGACCACATTCTAGCCCATAGAGCATACCTACCTAAATGCCAAAGGACTGAAATTATCCCATGCATGTTATCTGACCACAGTGCAATGAAATTGGAAATTAATGATAAAGGGAATTCCAAAAGCTTTATAAATACCTGGAAATTAGACAACAACCTCCTGAATAACCAGTGGGTCACAGAGGAAATTAGAGAAGAGATTGGAAAATACCTACAAACAAATGAAAATACAAACACAACTTATAGGAATCTGTGGGATGCAATGAAAGCAGTCCTCAGAGGGAAATTTACAGCGATGAACTCACATGTAGAGAAAACAGAAAGAGAACAAATAAATAACCTGACGCTGCGCCTCAAACTTCTAGAAAAGGAAGAACGAGTGAGGCCCAACGCCCAAGGAAGGGCGGAGATTACGAAGCTTAGGGCGGAAATTAATGCAACTGAGACGAAGAGAACTCTACAAAAAATAAGTGACTCAGAGAGTTGGTTTTTTGAACGAGTAAATAAAATGGATAAACCTCTAGCCAATCTTATCAAAAAAAGAAAGGAAACAACTCAAATTCATGCAATAAGGAATGAAAAGGATGAAATCACTATAGATCCTACAGAAATTCATGCCTTCTCTTGGCTTTTGGTTTGATTTGTTCTTCCTTTTCTAGAAGCTTCAGGTGCAGCACAAGATTGTGGATTTGTGCTCGTTCTGTTTTCCTGATGTAGGAATTCACTGCTATAAATTGATGTGGTATATTACATTAATTGATTTGTATATATCCCTCTAAGGACTGCTTTCATTGCACCCCACAGGTTCCTGTAAGTTGTGTCTACATTTTCATTTGATTGTACATAGTGTTTAATTTCTTCTTTGATTTAATCTGTGACCATTGATTGTTCAGGAGGGTGCTGTTTAATTTCCATGTATTTATGGAGTTTTTGCAATTTCCTTTGCCATTAATTTCCAATTTCATTGCACTATGGTCCGATAATATGCATGAAATAATTTCAACTCCTTTGCATTTCCTTATGCATGTTCTATATGCTAGCATAAGGTCTATTTTAGAAAAAGTCCCATGTGCAGCTGAGGAGAATGTTTATTCTGATGCTGGTGGGTGGAACACTCTGTACAGGTTTAATAAATTCATTTGTTCACATGTTTGGTTTAGTTCTGTTATTTCTTTTTTTTTATTTTTTTATTTTAGAAACATAAAAGTACAAAAACATATTGACAAACAGACACCCATTATCATAGAAAATAGTACAATCACAACTAATCTATAGACAAGGTGATATGGTCTCAACAGTAGTTGTTGCTTTATCCATTGATATCTTCGAATTGTAGATGTATGGA